>JAVGVS010000218.1:675190-743859 GCA_032718565.1 Distichodus sexfasciatus | reverse complement strand
GATAGATAGATAGATAGATAGATAGATAGATAGATAGATAGATAGATAGATAGATAGATAGATAGATAGATAGATAGATAGATGTGCACACACACACACAAACTATACGAACATAAAATAATAATAGCAATTGTATACAGTATGCTTTATTGGAAGTGCCCTCCCAGTGATCAAGGACAAAATTTAACAAGTTTATATATAGTAATGGTGACCATCAACATGTATCGATTGTATAATTTATTTTGACAACAACAGATTCAAATGTTTTTTAGTCTTTTCCATTACAGAAAGAATTAACACGGAGGCCCCGCTGGTCAACACAGGCCTGTAAAAACAATTCCATGTCTTGTTTCTTATGAAAACCAAAGAGGAATGGTTCCTTGGCATCAATATTGTCTCCATCCAGCACATCCCTTAGGGCCTTCTGGTGGTGCTCTTCCGTCATAGACAGATATGTGGGCATAGTTATGTGCCCACTAAACAGAGCCAGATTCCTCTCAATCCAGTCCATAGCATCGTACAGATCTGGGATGATTGCTGGCTTCTGTCAGAGGCATGGGAAGAAACATTACTAGAACACTTTTTCAGAAATAAATAAGTTACTGTTTAAAGGAAGGTGCACAGTCACCTGACTGAGTTCCACTGACTTGTGCTTTCTTATTCTAAATACAGGCACATGGTCACCTTTCAACACAGCTTCTGACTCCTTTGTCCAGTGTGCAAAAAGCTTCCCGTAACTTAGTGGAGAAATTTTGATATCGCTAATGGGTCTTAAATTTGTCTGAAACATGAAAGCAAACATATATAGACAGACAGACAGACACACACCCACCTTCGGAGATCGAAGTTTTCCATCAAGAGCAGGCACCACCATTTCAGCAATGTCGGCATGTCTAACTATTAAAAAATCAATTTGGTACATTTAGTGACTTCTTTGCAGACCGATACTTCATTGCTCTCCAAAAAAAAATAATCTACGTACTATGGTGTAACCAAAAGGAGCATCCAGCACCACATATACAGCAGACTGTTAATTAACAAAATGTCAATATTCATTACTTTTCTTCAAAATGATCTTAACAGTCCAAAAATACGGGAAAGACAGATGTTACCATCAACATGAAGATTCCACAGTCAACCCCAAAGTCTTGGCTTGGAAACCCCTTTGTTATCACAATGGGATGAAAGGCCCTTAAAATTTCTTCAATAAAACTGTATAAGTAAATCACCATATATTCTCACACATGATTACATACCTCCAACTCAAAGCCATTAATTTCAGTCCACTCCCCTGGACTGATTTTCTCTACAAGTTTCCTGTTGTTTTAAGATATAACACACTGAAATTAGATGGGTAGTACAAATAAAATATTAACTGCTAGCAACTGTTCTTAACAACAGCATACGCTTTACAAACAAGCTTAGAAACACAGATTGTACACATAAACAAAATGTGAAAGTATATTCACATGCTCAGTGTTGATCTACCTATCTGTAATTATTGTTTGATTATATTTTAATATTTGCAGCATTCCGCTGACACACTTATTCAGACTGCACTGTATTGCCCAATTATAATGACAATATAATAACAATTTGTAAGATTATATCTGGTAAACCAATTCTACTGTCAGAACTTGTCTTCCAGGCATTTTAATACTATTATTTAAATATCTGACTTAACATCTGATGAATCACCTTTTAGTCAAAAGGTTGTACAACACAGTACAGGGCTTACAAGCAAGCATGTGAATTTTCTTAATATACTGAAGTCATAACACATGCAGAACATGAAAAAGATCAGAACATGATCTGAGATGTACTTAACCTGGAACCTGGAACCACCACTGAACAGGTTCCCGAACACTAACATAAACATAAATTTGACCTCAAGAGTGACACATACTGATGGCCACCAAATCCTGTCCCTCTCTTAACATAAAGCGAGTCGAGAAATAACATTTCTTTTTTACACGGCTTCATCACCTAAGAGACAGTCACTCAGGATGTTAAGCAATGTCATTGCTATAAGAGTCAGTTGATGATTTATAGTAATAGTTGCCCATAGCTTAAAATGAATAAATTAAAACAGTACCAAGATGTAACTGACACAATTACAACAAAATTCTATAAGTACATTCTCAGGGGTTTGGGCTGTTATTGGATTAAGGGTACTGTATGGTATAGATGTGCGCCTACATACACAAAACAGAAAATGCCCAGGAGTCCACAGTGGGAGCACAAGAACGTCCTTCATCTCAGCACAATTCTGAAATGGAGAACAGTATTTTACATGAGGCATTCTTACATCGAGGTCTAAATAAAATAAACTTTGTCACCCAGTAAAAATTTTACTTACAGGAAGAGACTGCAGTGGCTCACAGTTATAGGGAGGAAGCCAAGTTCGGGTGACATATAGCTCATCAATGTAAATGCTGATCCTCTGTAAAGCAGTACATAACACATCTGTATAAACCAGTCAAAAACTCAAAAAGGTCAAAATGGTCAAATTGTCTGAATAATCTCAAAACAGGCATTTCCAACCAGAGATTAAAGGGACGAACAGAATAATATAATTAAACATAATATAATAATTAATACAAATAAATAAATATACCAATAAAAAAACTAACTTACTGTAGATTCCATTTCTTCATTCAAACCTAATGTCCAAAAATCTGCCCGTGTGAGACATCTTTTAGATGTTTCAACAATCAGGCCATCTTTCGGCCTGCTGATGTCTAGTACATAGGCGAGCTGACCGAAATATAAACAAAGCTTTCATATCACATACTGTATGTTACCTGATCAAAGCAAGTCATATTTAAAAATAGCATGGTAATAGGCGAAAACAAACTTACAAGCTGTTGTTGACTAGGATGAGGTTCAAAAGACCATGATGATCGGCTAGGCCAAATGCTCTGAGGTTTGCTCACGGCTTCACACAGTGGTCCACATACATCAGGCAAAGTTACAGCCGATAAGTCCCTTTTGTATTTTGTGTGTTCAGATGTTACCATTTGCTCTACAGTAATATATATATTTTAAAAAAAATTTTAAAGGATACATTGATTATTCCATATTGGGGAACTGTGTGGAGTAAAATTATAATTGCAAACCATTTTCCAATATAACAGAACCTGCTGATGAAATTTAGACAGCTTTATGGGTAATTTGGAAATACCAAAATCACAACTTAATAGAAATAATATGCCACCACACTTCTCAGAAATGTTTGAAAGGATAAAATGCCAAAAATTCCCAGAGTTTTGTACAAAATTCTGTAACCACTTTAACTTTATCATTCCATTCATTGTTTCATAATCGATCACATTTAGGCCTCCCCCTGCTATTGATTTTACCACATCCCCTTTTCTCAAATAATGATGTTTGTTTTTCCAGACAAAATCAAAGAATTTTTGATTAATTGATTTAGTCAAGTAGTCAGGAACGGCTAAGGAAAAGGCTGGGTACATAACCCTAGAAAGTGTCTCAATTTTGGAAATCAAAGCCTGACCAAATATCGACAGATCCCTTTGTAACCATGAATTCAGTATAGATTCTGCTTTCTTAATACTAGGAGCGAAGTTTCTTTCTTCTCTAACCTTTTTAGAAATAGTCACTCCTAAGTATTGTACTTCACTTTTAACTAGAATCCCATATAACTCTGTTAAAGGATGGTTGTGTATAGAGATAGGTTCACATTTTTTTTAATTCAGAAATAAGCCAGATGTCCTAGAAAAAACCTTTATCCTCTCGATCACCAGAGGGATCTGATTTGCCCCTTTTAAGAAAATAGTTGTATCATCTGCAAGCTGAGTTATGCTAATGTTTCTACCCAGCACACTTAAAGGTTCAATGTTTTCACTAATTTTAATATGAACAGCCAGTAGCTCTGCAGCTAAAATAAAAAGTAAAGGAGAACAAGGGCCTCCCTGTGTAATCCCACATTTACCTCAAATCTTTTAGAAGTTCCGTAAGGGAGCGACACAGAACTGTTAATGTCACTATACATCATACTAATTATGTCAACGAATTTGGGCCCAAATCCAAAACATTCTAATGATTTTAGAATAAAGGAATGTTCAAGTGAATCAAAAGCTTTATAAAAGTCCAAAAATAAAATAAATCCATTGTCTTCAATTAGATAATTGTAATCCAGTAAATCAAGAACCAGTCTAATGTTATTATGAATGGATCTTCCCTTAATAAATCCCGATTGATTTTCACTAATTACTTGAACCCTTTAAAAGGTTGTCCATGATATGTGTAAACATTTTATAATCCACATTCAGTAAAGTAATTGGTCTCAAATTATCAATAAACTTTTTGTCCTTACCAGGTTTGGGTAACAAGGTTATAATACCCTGTTTCATAGTTACCATCAGATCATTATTATCTATGCATTCTTTAAGAGCCATAAAAAATGGATCTTTAATATTATCCCAGAAAAACCTATAGAAGTTTGATGTTAAACCATCTTGACCAGGAGCTTTACCATTTGTCATTTGTTTAATAGCTACATCCATTTCTCTCATGGTTAATTCAGCTTCACAGGATTCTTTGAAAGTCTGATCAATTTGGGGAACAAACTGCTTAATATTTCCAAAAAAGACAATATATCTTTGTTTGAAGAAGACAAAGAGTATAATTTCGAAAATAATTTATAGATTTCCTCAGATATAATTTTCAGGTCAGAACATTCACCATTATTAACTATTAATGTACCAATTTTATTTTTTCTCTGTCTCTTTTTCCAATTCAAAAAAAGGGTGAGTTCTTTTCCCCTGGTTCTATCCACTTAGCTCTGGATCTAATACAGGCACCGCGTGTCCTTTGGCTGAATAGATAATCTAATCTAGTTTGTAAACTCAATAAGGTTACTTTGTCTACATCAGACAATTCAGCTTTCCTATGATGTTCATTTATTTTGTGAAATAATTGGATTTCGTTTTCCTTTTGTTGACAACTCCTTATTTTACTAAATTTAATAGACAAGCTCCTGACCTTATATTTGAAATATTTCCATTTCTTACAAAACGTGTCAATTTCAACATTCTTTATAATATCCCCTACTAGATCTTTAACCACCTTCACATAATCATCTGCATTCAACAAATCTGCAGTGAATTTCCAGTAATCTTTTTTACGCGAGTTATTCCTGTCTGGTTTCAGTGTGATTAGAGGCATACAATGATCTGTCAGGGGAGCAGCTGAGACTGAGATATTATTAACTAGCTCCACGATTTCTGAGGACACCAGCCACAAATCTATTCTAGATTTAGAACGTCCATCAGGTTTTATCCAAGTATACTGCTTTAACATCGGGTCCTTAACTCTCCATATGTCAATAAATGAGTTACTATCCATGAAATCTTTAAACATCAAATTGTAATGATGTCCATCATATGTAAATGGATATCTATCTAACCATTCATCGGGTACCATGTTCCAATCACCACCAGCTAATGCGCACTTTATCCCATACCTCTGTTTATATTCAAAAATAACTTTTATCGTAAAGTTCCGCTGTAACATAGTGGAAATCACGTATTTCCTGTGGAGGGAGATCACGTGGTTACTGTGGAGGTTACGTATTTCCGGTGGAGCTCCACTCTCCCACTCTACAGCAGTCTGTAGCTAGACCCCTCTCTGGACCGGAGCTCCGATTTAGACTACGCATGCGCCGAAATGCGTCATTTCCGCTTTTCGCTACTGCTCGGTTTTACTACGTTCAAACTTAATGTCCCATCATAGCCTCCTGTCTACGCAACTCCGATAGGTTTTAATCGGTTCTTATAATGAATTAATTGAATGAATAAAACTTGGTTTTGACTGCACAAACTGTTGTTGGGTTGCGGCAGCTGCTCGGTTTTACAATGTAGTTTATTATTGTTTATTTGAAAAGCACGTAATTACGTGTGTATGGATTGTTTCAAATTAAGTCATAAGTACAAACCATATTCAAATTAAATAAACGTTGAGTAATAATTTTATTATAAAAAATAAAACATATAATATATAATAGCCTTTATTGTCACTGTTACAAGAACAATAAATAAATAGAAATCTTTGAATATAAATATAAAATGTAAACACACACAACTTTACAAGAACACATTAAACAAATAACACAAAAAAACATGTCAGTAAAAGAGTGTAATAGTTAATATATAATACATTAAACTACAAGAATACATTTAACAAATATACAAACATGGCATTAAAAGAGTGTGATGGCTAATATATTAGGAGTGCAAATGCAAAACCGCCGTTTTGCAATAGATGGCGCCAGCAGTAAATGCTGGTCAAAAATGTCAGATCAGAAACGTCACATGGTAAGGTTAGGCATTTGTCAACAGCTCCTCATCATTACATTTGTGAATTTTTATCAGCGTCATATATTTTTTGTGCGCGAAAATGTCGAAATTTGAGCCAAATAAGCATCATTTGCGGGAGGTTTTGCTTTTTGCCTTCAATTTGAAGAAATCTGCGGCTGAGGTGCGTCGAATGATTGTAGAAACTTATGGTGAGGCTTCTATTAGTGAAAGAAGGTGTCGCGAATGGTTTCAATGCTACAAAAGTGGTGATTTTGGCGTGGAAGACAAGGAGCGCCTCGAACCAGTGAAAAGACGCAGAATTGGAGGCATTACTGCATGAAGATTCACGTCAAACGCAACAAGAACTTGCAGATTCATTGGGCGTGACACGACAAGCCATTTCACATCGTTTGAAAACCTTGGGAATGGTCCAAAAGCAAGGAAACTGGGTGCCATACAAGTTGAAGCCGAGAGACGTCGAATGGCGTTTTTTCGTGTGCGAACAGCTGCTCCAATGGCAAAAAAGGAAGGGTTTTTGCATTGTATTGTAACTGGGGATGAAAAGTGGATCCATTACGATAATCCAAAAAAAATTGTGGGGGCACTGCGGCCATGCATCAACATCGACGGCCAAGCCAAACATTCATGGCTCGAAGCTCATGCTGTGTATTTGGTGGGACCAGCTCGGCGTGGTATATTATGAGCTGTTGCAACCGGGTGAACCCATCACAGGAGCTCGCTACCGAACACAACTAATGCATTTGACTCGAGCATTGAAGGAAACACGGACACAATACGAGCAAAGACACGACAAAGTGATTTTGCTGCACGACAACGCTCGGCCACATGTTGCTCGGGAAACACTGCAATGGGACGTCCTACCCCACCCGCCGTATTCTCCAGACATCGCCCCTTCCGACTACCACCTGTTCCGATCGATGAAGCATGGCCTGGCTGAGCAGCACTTCCGTTCTTACGAAGAGACCAAAAACTGGGTCGATTCGTGGATCGCCTCAAAAGACTAGCAGTTTTTTCGACACGGAATCTGTATGCTGCCAGAAAGAAAAGGTTGTGGCTAGCGATGAACAATACTTTCAAGAATAAGTATGTAACCATTTTTCCACAATAAAGCCTCAAATTTTGAAAAAAAACCCGGCAGTTTTCCATTTGCACTCCTAATATAATAGATTAAATTACAAGAATACATAAAACAAAAATGGTACACCAAACAATGTAAAACAAATATGTAAACAAAGCAATATAAAAGGAGTAAAAGTTAACTTCTCCACAATGCAAATGATAAAAAAAATAAGGAAAACATCATTAGTTTCATACAAACATGGCATTCACCTTAAGACCCATTCTATCAACGCAATAGGAGAGGAAAGTTTCCATGTCCTCCCTATTGTTAAAAGCAAACATAAATGGGTCTTTTCTATCAGCACTTTGACCCTCCAGGACCTCTTTGAGTGCTTTCTGCTGATCCTCAGCCTTCACTTGAAGAACATTTGGTTCTGGTACCTTGCCAAGAGAGAGTTTGTGATTTTTCCAAATCCAATGCAAAGCACTGCGGAGGTCCCTCATGATGCATGGCTCCTATATAAAGTTGGAAGTGAATATCAAAGACAGAATAGGTTAAAGAGCAACTTAACTACATGCAAATGAAAACTACCTTTAAAAAAAACAAGGTGAAAAAGACACACACCTGCTCATCAGGTATCAGAACAGCAGGAGTGAACACCCGAAAGACAGGCTCCAGGTATGCCTTCAGTAGGCATGAAGCTTCCTTAATCCAGAAGGCAAACCTCTGTCCATGTCTGAGTAATAGAATTACATCACTTACACTACACAGACATAATATTTCAATATCTCAGTGTGTTATCAATAATGTTTATACCCTTTTGTGCAAAACCTCTCCAAAAGCTGAATGCACCACCACTGACAATTAATGGAATATCACACTAAAAACATATAAAAGCATAAAAAATTTCAGATGCTTGAAATCTTCAGTTTGTGTCATATGCCAACACTTACCTCTGTGAAAACAATGGAGTTGAGGTGCATAGACTGAGCTCATACTGCAACAAAAAGAAGTAAAAATGTAGCACATAGGGGCTAAATGTCTGAAACTAAACCTAAAGCAAAGCATGAAGATGCCACAAGAATTTCCTGAAGTCTGTAGAGGGAAGTTCTGGAGGAATTGAGAATGCAGACTTTACAAGAATTATTTTAAACTATGGATGTATAATAATAAAATTCCACAATTACACCAGTTTAGACTTACTTGAATGTCTTTTCCTGTCCTCTCAGTCCATGGCTTTGTGTTGATGTAGCTTGCAATTTGTCTGGCAATGGGCAGAAAACAAGAATAATAACTTTAATCCATAATTTAATGATCAATCATATAGCCTATAACGAGGCCACACCCTAAACCCGTAGCCTGGGAGCAAGGCCAAGCCCTAAACACGTTGTGGTGTGCAGTTTTGGGTAGTAGTTCCCGCACTACTAAAAGTTTTTTTTTAAAGCATGGGAGCCATTTTTTAAATGGAACAAAATCTACACAATGAGTAATACTGCGTAAAATAAACATTTCAAATCTAGTGGTTTCCAATTAGTAAAATGGCACTTTATAAGACATCAATTTAAATATGCAATTTAATGAGTATTTTCTTATTATATTTTATTTTAGATTATACATTTTAAATAAAATAAATTAATTAATTTGATGCTTCAATAGTTGTTTTTATTAATCCACAAAATAAACCTGCTGGTGAACATTAGTTGATGGAGTCTTTCACTGCCTTTCCATCACTAAAATGTTCATGATACATGAATGAAAACTTAATAAAAGATGTAGGTCGCTAGATGTACAATTAATTTAGATATTAATATTTTACCTGCATGTTGCGGTAGAATGCAAAGGTATGACGAATGAATCAAGTCGTAAAAAAAAGGGGCAGTTGCGAAAAGCCGGAGGTTGAGAGGTAGATGGCGGACCAAGATGGCGGCCGTTGCAGACGTTTCGTTTCGTAGCTAAGCAGTTTGGAGCAGTTTTACCCCCCTCCCAACTGCATTTTCTAATCTATATGTAAGCTGTTGACTTCCTAGTTTATCCTTCTACCCGTAGCCTACCCTTCAGTGCTTAAAAATACTAAGATAGCTACCTCCACCATGTCCTGGACTAGTCAAGGACATAAGAGGAAGGAAAAAGACGCTGGCTTTACACCAAAACTCCCAACAAAATGCACCTTGAAAGAGACAAAAGGAGATAATGATACGGGCAGCACAAAATCTACTCCCAGTGCCAGTGCTAAGGATCATGACTACAACCATAGTGTGAGCCGTGAGGTCACGTCGTTGCCGGACTCCAACCCAAATATTCCAGACAGATCTGCTGATAAAAAGCACAAAAGTGATATAACCCTTGCTGATTTGCAAAACAACATTGCTGCATTAATTAATGAATGCTCTGATAGTTTGAAGGCTCTAATCAATAAAAATACTGACAACATCGAGGCCTTAAAGACATCCATTGACTTTGTGTACTCAGAAGTTGAATCATTAAAAAATATAACCAAAACAGTCAAGGCTGCGTCTGAGAGGAATGACAGAAGACTGTCCCAAGTGGAGCTGAAAGTTAACGACCTTGAGAGATATCACCGCAGATGGAATCTAAGGCTTCATGGTGTCCCGGAGCAGAAGCAAGAAGATATTACCACTAAAGTGCTCTACATCTGCTGTGCTGTTACCGGGGAAACAAGTACGTGCCTTAAAGATTGTGTTGATGTAACCCATCGTTTGGGCCGCTACCAGGATAATCAGAGAAAGCCAAGAACCGTCATCATTCGGTTCTCCACCAGGTCAGCCCGAGACTTGGTTTGGGGGAAAGCCAAAAGTAACACGTTCCTGAAGGATAATCACCTGAGATTCACTGAGGATCTCTCTGCTGATGATAGAGCGCTCAGAGAAAAGCTCTGGCCTATTATAGACAAAGCGAGGAAAGAAGGAAAAAGAGCTTACTTTGCAGGGATCCGGGTGATAATTGAAGGAAAGGAGGTGCACCCCCATCCAATTCGTCTGAAGATGATGGTCCTGCTTTGATGGAGGTCACCCAAAATCCTAAAGGCAGCAAGTAACAGCTATTGCATTTATGCCAGCCATACATATGTTGTTCATGAGGGAAGGTGAACTGTTAATTTCTGTGTTAGGCTACATTGTCTATATCATTGTTATCTCTTAATGTCAGGGGTTTAAGAGATACTGTTAAACGTAAAGCATTATTTTTATTTGCAAACCAGCTGAAAACAGATTTTGTTTTTTTTTCAAGAATCGCATTCTGTTAAACAGGACATTACTTTTTGTAAAACGCAGTGGAGCAATGACTTGTGGTTCTCACATGGTTCAGAAAGATCTGCAGGAGTTACTATTTTAAAAAACAAGTTCAATGGGAATGTTATGCATTTTGATTCAGACCCTAATGGTCATTTTTTGTTATTGATTGTTGATGTTAAGGGTACCTTCTTTCTTCTTGCTAATATTTATGGGTACAACTCTAAAGGGGAAAATGACAATTTATTAGAGGTTATAGAAGCGCAGTTTTTGTTATGGTTATCAAAATATCCTAGCCTCTTGTTAATAGTGGGAGGTGGTTTTAATACAGTTCCTAATCCTTTCTTAGATAGATGACCACCTAGCACGAATCCATCTCCATCTGTCTGCATAAATGCATTTATGGAAAAATTTTATTTAATAGATATTTGGAGAGTCAAAAATCCCAACTTAAAGTTATATACATGGAAAAACAGTTCAAGCTCATCCAGATCTCGTATTGATTTTTGGTTAATCCCCGATCTTTTAGATAAAAATATTATAACAGTTGATACACTACCGACTCCATTAACTGACCACAAAGCAATTTCTCTGCAAATTTCCCTTAGGTCGAATATTGTCCGAGCACACAGGAGCTGTTACTGGAAGCTTAATAACTCCCTTCTAAATCATGAAGATGTTACTAAAAAAATGCATTCATTACTTAAACACTATTGGAATAAAGCTTCACTTAATAATCACTACTGTCAAAACTGGGAACTATTTAAATATGAGGCTGCCAAATTTCTAAGAGGTCACAGCTCTTCAATGGCGAAACAAAGGGAAAAGGAGGAGATGGAGGTTATAAATAAGATCTCTGCTCTTACTCAGATTTTACCTGAGAACCTATCTGAGGATAAAATAGACTTGGCTCTACAGCAAAATAAACTAATGATATTTTCAAAGGTAAAACAGAGGGAGCTTTTATAAGATCAAGGAGAAGATGGTTAGAAGAAGGTGAACAACACTCGTCATACTTTTGAAATTAGAGAAATCCCAAGCTAAATTTAACTCTATCCGAAAACTTAATGTTGATGGGGTCATAACTGATGACCCTCGTAAGGTTTCGTCTTTTTGCTCCATGTATTACAGAGATTTATATAAATCTAATTATGATATGCTGACTGCTTTCTTAGGCAACTTTAGTGGTACACAAATGATTAAGGGTGATCAGATGATTTCCTGCAAGAGACCAATAACTCTTGATGAAGTCCTAACTGCAATCCGTCGGCTCAAACATAATAAATCTCCAGGAACAGATGGTTTATCTGCTGAGTTTTATGCTGCTTTTGCAGAACAACTAGCTCCATTTCTTCTCAGTGTATACACAGAAAGTCTTATCAAGCAATCTCTCCTTACTACATTAACCCAAGGTCTATTAACCTTAATCCCTAAACCAAACAAAGATCCTCTTTTTATTGACAACTGGAGGCCAATATGCCTTCTTAATAATGACTACAAAATCATAGCTCAAATTTTTTGCCAAAAGATTAAAAGATGTCTTGAATGACATTATTGATGAAAATCAAACTGGCTTTATGTCTAAAAGACATATATCCAATAACATCAGGCTTGTTCTTGATTTAATTGATTATTCAGATTTTTGTGAGGACGATAATTTTATACTATTTGTGGATTTTCGTAAAGCATTCGATACTATTGAACATGGCTTCATTTTTAAGGCTTTGAACAAATTTGGCTTTGGCCCCTTCTTCATAAAAGCTATTACAACCTTATATAATAATGCTAACTGCTCCATTAAATTGCATGCAGGTACATCTCCTAGATTTGATCTGAACCGAGGTATCAGGCAAGGCTGCCCTATTTCCCCATACTTATTTTTGATCTGTGCCCAACTCCTATGTGATTATATCAAGCTTAGTCCTTTGGAAGGCATAAAATTTGCAGACAGAGAAATTGTTATCAGTCAGTTGGCGGACGATACTACTCTTTTTTTTAAAAGATTCTTCTCAGCTGACGACAGCCATCAACATAATTAAGACTTTCTAATGCTTCAGGCCTTCATTTAAATATTGGGAAATGTGAACTTTTTGCCCTCAGAGACTGTACTAACCCTTCTATCGTTGGTATTCCAGTGAAAGACTCTATCACCTATCTTGGTATTGTTATTAGCAAGAATCAATCCTTGAGATATTCTCTTAATTTCACTCCAATTCTACAAAAAATGAAAAATAGATTTAATGCTTGGCTCCAACGGGATTTATCTCTCAAAGGTAGAGTTTTACTAAATAAAGTGGAGGGGTTATCTCGTTTAATTTATGCAGCCCAATCTTTAGAAGTAAACAAAGAAACCTTAACAGCTGTTGATAAACTCCTTTGCAATTTTATATGGAAGAATAGAATCCATTACATTAAGAAATCAGTTCTATCCAACTCCTTCTCAAATGGTGGTGTTAATTTTGTTGACTTCTCGACAATGAACAATGTATTTAAAATAAACTGGATCAAACAATTTCTCAAAAACCCTACTTCAATTTGGAATTTCATCTCAATTATATATTTTCAAAACTTGGTGGTCTTAAATTTTTTCTGTTATGCAACTATAATACTGATAAAATACCTATCAAACTATCCAATTTTCATAAACAAATGCTTCTCTCCTGGTCCCTACTTTACAAACATAGCTTTTCCCCACATAGGTATTATATTTGGAACAATAGAGATATATTGTATAAACACAAGTCTTTATTTTTAAGCAATTGGTTTGGTCATGGTATTCATCTTGTTTCACAACTTCATGACTCAGAAGGTAAATTACTTTCTTACACAGATTTCTTGAATGTATATGGTTTCCCTGTTTCACCAAAGGAATATGCTGTAGTTTTTGATGCCATCCCTGCTGGTGTATTAATGCTTCTCAAAGGTTCAGCGATCAGGGACCTGACCCCACTGCCACTAGAGCCAGCTGTCACCTCTGTGGGAAGGATTTGTTTTTCGAGTGCAAAAAAAACCAAACAAACAATTGTGATATAAGATCTCTGTTTCTGAAGGATAAGACTCATACTCCAAATGCTATGGCCTACTGGAACAATTTATTTTGTGACCTGGACTGGGGAAGGATTTGGACTTTACCTTCTAAGTTTCTGTTGACAAACATAGTGAAAGAGGTTTCTTTCAAAATTATTCATCAGTTCTGTCCTACTAACTCTTTTCTTAGAAGGTATAAAAAGGATATTAATGTTAATTGTTCATTTTGTAACCTCCAAGGTGAAGATGTTCTGCACCTCTTCTGGTCTTGCCCACTTTCTAGTCAGTTCAGGCAAGAATTCACTCATTTTGTAGTGTCCTATTTTCTTCATGATTTTTCGCTCTTGTTTGAAAAGATGTTATTTGGTTTCTACAAATACCCAGTGAATAAAGCAGACCAGTTTTATATAACTAATTTGTTAATATTAGCTAAATTTCACATTCATAAAACTAAATTCTCTAATGCAAAACCATCCTTTCAACACTTCGTTTGTGAAACCAAGCAATATCTATCATCCATACAACATTCCCACAATGCAAAAACAATCAAAACAGTGAATATATGCTCTTCTGTTTGGTTTCTGTGATTCATCTCTTCAGCTGGTCGTTTGTATTATGAACCCCTGACATTGTATGTTATATATTTTCTTTCTTTTTATGTTCTTATGTTTGTTAAGTGTGACTTTGTATTGTTCTGATTGCAAATAAAGAGTTTTAAAAAAATGTTGCGAAAAGCGGAAATGACGCATTTCGGCGCATGCGTAGTCTAAATCGGAGCCCCTGTCCAGATCGGAGCGCGACAGCCAGCAATATGGCGGCTTACCGAGTGCGCATGCGCCACTAACGAGTCCTTTACGCAGTGGGGTTGCCCGCTGGTAGGTCACGAGTGTCGGGTCTGTGCGTCGGTACCAACATGTCTCGCTGTGTGACATTGTTTAAGTTCGCACTTCGCTTGTCCGACAAAACCAAGTCGAGGCTTCTCTCATATAGCACAAGAACAGTAAACCGGAGGGTGGCAGCAACGTTCAGTGGAGGTAATAGTTGCCATTAGTTTAAGGCAACGCGGGTCACGGTGTTTGAACGAGCAGTTGTTGTTTTGTTGTTGACATCTCAGTGTTTAAGAACCTGCTTTACTTTTTATTTACAGTAAATACCAGTAGAAATCAACACCAGTGTTTCTCTGGCCCAAGACTCTGGACCTTCCGGCATCCCATTGTGCGTCTGACATGCCGTTCTTACAGCACCCAAGCTGAAACAGCTGAGGAGGAGCCACTCCATAATATCATTAGCAACACTGAGAATGTCCAAGGTCAGACTGTTTTTTACCGATTTGTCTGGATATTTTATTTTACAACTGAAATAACACAAAACATCTACACATCCACAAACTTAAGAATTTTGTATCTCATTCAGAGCTTTAGTGCTGTAGTGACCCATGATCCATTAAAAGTTGTCAATGGGAATTAAATAATTCTGCATATATTGATAAGTCTAAGATTTTCAGTACAGTATGCTGAGTTTGCATATGTTTCCACTCTTTTCTTGTTTGTACATTTAGGGTCATTTTCCAAGCATGAGTTCCAGGCAGAGACAAAAAAGTTGTTGGATATTGTGGCCAGGTCTTTATACTCAGAAAAAGAGGTAGGAAGATACTGTGATTAAGACCATAAACTCATGATCCTTAACTCATGATCTAGAACAGCGTTTCTCAATCCCAGTCCTCAGGGACCACCGCTCTGCACAGATTCGACTTTCCCGACCCACAGCACAGCTGATGCTACCGATTAGCTAATTAGCAACGTAGGACCAGCATGCGACAGCGCAGGAAAAACAGAATATGTGCAAAGTGATGGGCTGCGAGTACTGGGATCGAGAAACGCTGATCTAGAAAAATATCAACATTCTAGTATTTTCCAAGGGTCTGGTATCCTAGGCCAGTATGATATATCCAAGGGTCCAGTATGCTAAACTGTAATAAGACACGCTATGCAATACAAGCATGTTGGAATTTTTTAAAGTAAAGTTGAAATATTATATTGTGTCCTTTATTTCAAGTCAGTTTTAAATAACTGCCCTGTTCTTTTGGACTCTCTTATTTCTGCTAAATGCTGTAAATGTTCAAAATCTGTTTAATTCCTGTATGAGCTGCATGATCATTTGAGAAGTAAGATGGCTAATCTCATACATGTTTGTGGGTGGGCTAAAACAAATAATCAGTATAACTGATTAAGAATATATTTGCTAACTATTTAACTAACCGATAAGTGGTTTAATCCATTACTTATCACATTATGAACGCAAGTGGTGCAGGTGATTCATTTTCATTATAGTTTGAGACAAAAACGTGGATTAAAAAATGTCAAAAAAATCTTGTGTGGCTTAGCTAAACTAGGTGTACTGGGAAAGCATGCAGAAATAATTCTTTTGTATCCAAATATTTGTCTAAAGTCGGTATGTTATGTGATTTGTTAAAGTGAATCTCTGTCAAACTACTCTTATATTCTCCAAAGAATTACTTAGGCTAAGTGTCACAAGCAGGCATGGACAGTAGAACACAGTGCACACTGTAATCCCGGATTAGTTGAGTTTACTAGAAATTTGCGAGTAAACCCGTTCCCCTCAAACCACTTTAGTTTTTACACATTCTGAAACTAAACAGATTAAGTTGTATTGACATGGACAATCACTAGTCTTTACTAAAAATGATTAGTTCACTTAACTAATTTTCTTTGCATCCCCAAGTTGTTTGAAATAACAATTTTAAGCTAAACTTAGATACACATTGTATTTATCACTACTTATATTCATTTGTTAATATAAATAATGTGGTTTCAAATGTAATTAATACCATTTTGTTTTTGTAATAAATACTTTAAACAAAACTGTATGAAAGAAAAACAATAAAAGATTTAAATGTTCAGAAAAACTTTTTTTTTTTTTTTTTTTTACAAAATAGTGCAAGATAACACTCTGCTGTATTGCACCAACCACACAAGTAAAGTCATTCCTTAAAATGACATAAAAACTATTTTAACCACTTTTTCCTTTGACTGAATAAAAATAAACACATCATTTACAAAATATCTGCTACATCCTGAAAATTCAACACATCCAGTCAGGTATTTCAACAAGCATCTTGAACTAGTATGGAAGTCACATGAACTGTTAATTTAGGTTTAAAGAACATCATGCAGTCCTGTGCATACTCTGCTGCATTTAACCCTAAACCTGTAACCAGGCAGAACTAGGTAGACAGAACAGATAGTGTCACTGGTAGCTGAAGAGTAGTCAAAGGGGACTTGTGTGTGCATTTGTGTTTTAATATATGCTAGTCAATGTGCTAAAGTATCTTTGTTATGACCTTAAAGGGTTAGTTTGGATATTTAGAAGTCAGCTTCAACTGAACAACTAAATTATCAAACTGTTGATGTCTATACTTCCACAAGAGACCATTGTTAAATGTTTTATCAGCTGAGTTAAATTATGTGATGACCCTGCGACAAGCCGCAGCTTTACAGTTAAGAAAACTATTTCACAGAACCTGACTTTTAAATATCCAAACTAACCCTTTAACTTTAAATACTAACATACATACAGAACATATTGTGCTTACACACTTTCATTGTATGCTACAAAAAAAAAACACATTGGTATCTAAATAATTGCATATTTGCAAGAGGCACAGCGAAAATTATTTGTATGGCAAGGGCCTCCCTTAAGAACACCAAACTGTATAATGACCTACACTCACACCTTGACTTTGGCCACTTCGGAAAGTGACTGAAAATTATGAAGTTTTCGCTGTTCACGGTAGATTAGACACAGCATTTCTTTACATTACTTTCTGATGAATCTTTGATAAGTGGACTTTAAGAGCATTAATGGAGTTAAATGTGCACAAACATTCTTGGTGTAAGCAGGGAAAGGGTACAGTTGTACTGTAGCTCCCATGTTTTAACCTGTAATGTTTTAACAGATAACCTCTCTGATACAAACTCACAGTACTTCCACTTCCACTTCATCTTCACAAGAACCTGCAAAGCAGAAAATGAGCAAACTATTAGCTCAAGCTGCAGTAACGTTAACCTGACTGACAAACAAATGTTGTCGGTAAATAACGAATCACTGTGTTAACACCCGACTAATATTACCATGGTGTATTACAATAACGAGACGGCTGCACACATTTAACAGTTTTACTGGAACAAGTGGCTCACTATACAGGACAGGCAGCAGGTTCGCGCGGTCTGGCTCTTATACCCGGAACATGCACAATAACTCACTTAAAAGTATGGTGAGCCTAAGAGCTCAATATACCACAATTACCACGCCCTGCTAACGGCCGCGTCCTTTGCAAAGTTTATTACATTGACAGTGTTGATATAAATGCAAGAATCACCTCTGACACCAAACACGGTTTAACCGCGATAGCCCGCTAGCTCGCGGTTAGCATTAGCTACAAGCACATGCAGTCACGCATGTTATTGTAAACACTGACTGAACCGACAGATAACCGTCTTCTTAAGACATAGCTGAGGTTAGCGTTTAGCTGTCAGCACTGATTTTATGGGTCTATTACGTAAGATATAAAATTTAACACTCACCAGCTTTTTTCAAATTCCCGTCCGGACAAACTCCAGTGCTCACTCCTCAGCGCGGTGCGTGAACACATGCCTCGAGACGCGGTGATTTTTGAAAAGAGCCCCGCCCCCTCTGACAGTAACGTAACATGTTGAGTTACCTTTACTAATCATGATTATTGCACTGCACAATGTTGAAAACTATTACAAACAGCTTATTCTGGTTTAGTAATTAGACACTGTTTTTACAAAACATGAAAGAATAATTAATCATTACTAAATAGTTTATGTTGAAACAAAATCTGGGTTAACAGTGCAGTTAAAGTTCTTTAATGTAAAATTTGCATGCAAACGCCAAGAAAGTTAGACAATAATGTTTCTCTGCATTGGTAAACATACAGAAATGAGAGCCATTTAGAGACAGAGCCGTGTCAACAGAAGTTCAATATGCTTCATAGTCACAGGTTTTTTGTAAGCTTTAAATAGCATTGAATTGCATGTTATTGTCATATGAGAGAGAAGTTGACAGATATATGAAATAAAGGAATAAGTTAGAGCATTCAATATAATTTTTGGCATTCAGTAATCAAAAAGCATCAGTTTACAATTAGGCATGGGCCGGTGAGAAATTCTGACGGTATGATAATCTTAAGCAAAAATATCATGGTAGCACGGTATTGCTTACCCTAACCCATTTCTAATTTAGTCCAAATTATGGTAGATAATGTAGTCCATACTCTAATATTAAATAATTATGTCATTTAATGTTCCCACACACATATAGTACATAAAAAGAGCGCGTGAGTGTGTCTGCTTGTTAGGAATGAGGAGATTTCAGATTTTGATAGCATGATTATTGTCTGAAAAATAATCACGGTTTTACGATTAGTATAATATAGGGCTGTGCGATTAATTGAAATCGTATCGAAATCGCGATGTGAATATGCGTGGTTTCTAAATCGCCTTACAGCACGATTTTTTGCGCGCTCCCGACTTTTCCCGCTGTATGCTATTTGTATGGCGTCACATCTAGGCCAAAACTAGAGCGCGCAAAATGGCTTGCCGCATACAAATTGCGGGCGTAAATTTCAAAGTCGCGCGCACAAACGTGAAACTCGAGAGCACAAAATTAGGAATCAAGTGCGTGGTTGTGAGAATATTGCGTGCGAACTGTATTTTTCCTCTCAGTAATGTCTTTTTTCCTCTTGATTTGTTAAAGGGATCCCCGACTAGTAAGACATGTTGGCCTTAGAAGATTAACGTTGGTGTCAGCTATGTAAATGTGATATAAAAACACTCTATATCTTTTTATTTTTAATAAAAGTTTTAGAAAATTCTTTCACTCGTAGGCCGCCATTGTTGTTTACGTTTCAATGCATTGTGGGTAGTGACGTCGCATGGTTGCTCCGTCCTCGGCCTAATTCGCTTGACAGTACAGCGAGATGAACGCGTCTTCCGTACAGCCTTTTCAGTTCGAGCCCGAGCGCACTGTAAATCAATTTTAGGCCTTCTGTGAAAATCTGACGATGATGATGATGATTTAGCTCACATTTAGGTGTTCACAAACTTTCAAGCAGCACTGTAAATGTGGCTATGTTTACTTTCTTACACTGTTAGTGTTTTTCAGATTTCAGTGCATGTCATGTTTAGAACCTCCGTGGGTGTGGTTATAAGGTATGGCTATCCTTGCACTCTCTTTAAAATGCAGTGCAATAAATTTCAACTTGATTTTGTTTGCTACTTCTACAACGGCGCCACTAAATAATAGGTATAAACGCAGCAAACAATTTTCGGCTCGGGGAGCATTCTGTGAACATAATCTAGTTTGTTTTTACATTATTCTTTATATCATTGCATATCACACAGCAGAAATGACTAGCTATGCAGCAGTGTCTCTTCCATGACATCCTACTGTTAAGAGCTGCACCATTGTAGCCACCAACTGGAGCCTATCCCAGGACTCTGTAAATTATCACAACTAAATATCACAAACAGAAATAAAATTTCACTTAGAATGTTCACATGTACATTTATTATATAACATATTTATTTACATTCATGCCTTTGTATTAAATAGGCCCATGCCTATTTAAAATCTATAACACACTGATGTTTCTAAGCTAGCGTTACTGACTTGTTCGATGTATTTTGGGCTTAGATTCATTAAAGAGTGTATTGCTTGTATTATTCTTTATTTATTATTATCAAAAATATTTTTTATGTTAATCATTTCAGACATTTTTAAACTTCAGTGGCACTCCAGAGGATACATTTATTGAAATACCTATTAAATATAAATTTACATCACGTTTATTTTCTAATATGTCTTCAAGGTTTCAGTAATTCCCTTGTAACTAAGTTCCTAAGCATCTGTAATTTTAGTGACTTAATTTCAAATGAGATTGAGTTTAAGATCAGCTGACTATCAGTGCTTGCTATACATTTATTAAATAAATCCCTGATAAACATGACTAGCATGACAAGCAGTTAATCTGTGCCCTTTCCCGTTTTACCATCATCATTATCATGTTCCAGTGTTATTTAACTAAAAGTGTCTTACTCCAAAGCATGTTTAAAAGCTTTTTGTACAGTAAAAAAACAACTGTATAAAAATAATGTAAATATTTGTAGTTAATGTTGTGTTGCTAACTTCAGTCCGTATCTTAACCTAATATTTTAATCTGTTAAAGAGCAACTTGCAGGTTGAAGACCCCCATGAATGAACGTGTCGGAATATAGTGTTTTATGACTGGCTGAACACAAAGAATGCGTTGTGACTGTCTTCCTAACCCTCTCACTCCCTATAACATGGTAAAATAAGTTCTCATCCCTTGTTGATGCTATCTTTCACTAATGTCATTAGGCTATCATTATAATCATGAGAAATTATGTGCTATAAGCCAGTCTTTCTCTTTGTACTGTTGCCTCAATGCACAAGCACCACTCTGCAATATACTGAGCTGGGCGAGGCAACGAGGCTAAAAGCTAACCCGGCCCGACCGGCACTTCCATCTGTCCTGCTCTCCAACGTCCGCTCACTGGACAATAAAATGGACTATCTGTGGCTCCAGCAATCAAGCCAGCGTGAGGTAAAGAACTGCTGCGTTTTTATCTTCACGGAAACGTGGCTGAACGCGGACATCGCGGACTCGGCTATCCAGCTAAGCGGGCTAGCATGCTATCGGGCCGACAGAGAAGCCTCTTTGTCCGGTAAGAGCCGCGGAGGCGGGTTGTGCGTCTACATTAACAAACTCTGGTGTACGAACTCTGCTGAAGTGAGTCGCTACTGCTCACCACAGATAGAGTTTCTCGTCATAAAGTGCCGCCCGTTCTACCTGCCGAGAGAATTCTCCGTGGTGCTAATCGTAGCCGTGTACCTGCCGCCTAGCGCTAATGCTAACCTGGCGCTAGCCGAACTGTACGAGGCTATCAACAAGCTCCAGACCGCGCACCCGGACGGATTTCTCATCATCGCCGGCGACTTCAACCACGGGAACCTGAAGTCAGTTCTCCCCAAATTCCATCAACATGTGGACTTTGCTACGAGGGGGGAGAACTGCCTGGATAAAGTTTACACCAACGTGCGTGGTGCCTACAAAGCAGCAGCGCGCCCACACATCGGCTCTTCAGACCACGCTACAGTGATGCTGCTGCCCGCATACTCAACACTGCTGAAACGCACAAGACCTGCCAGGAAGACCATCAGAGTCTGGCCCAGTGGAGCTGTCTCAGCACTCCAGGACTGTTTTGAGTGTACGGACTGGAATGTTTTTAAAGAGGCGGCGACGTACGACGGCTGCGTTAACCTGGACGAGTTTGCAGAATCTGTGACTTGCTACATCTCCAAGTGCATAGAGGATGTTACCGTCTTGAAGAACATCACCACTACAGCCAACGAGAAGCCCTGGTTCACAGCATAGGTGCGTGCGCTGCTGAGAGAGAGAGATGCTGCTTTCCGGTCCGGGAGTAAAGCTGCCCTCAGAACAGCCAGGGCAAACCTCTCTCGCTCTATCCGTCAAGCAAAGCAAGCGCACGCAAAAAAGATCCAGAACCATTTCAACAACACAAAAGACTCTCGCAGGCTATGGCAGGGCATCCAGGCTGTCACCCAATACAAGCCAGCACCAAGCAGCTGTGAGGGGGATGCCACACTCCCTGAGGAACTGAACAAGTTCTACGCACGGTTTGATGCACTGAACAACACGCAGACGACGAAAGCAACGCCTCCCATCACCGACCAGACCATCTCTCTGCCTGCAGCTGACGTGAGGAGAACCTTCGCCAAGGTCAACCCGCGAAAAGCTGCTGGTCCAGACAACATTCCAGGTCGTGTGCTGAGAGACTGCGCTGACCAGCTAGCCGAGGTGTTCACGGACATCTTCAACACTTCGCTGAGCCAGATGATCGTCCCAGCGTGCTTCAAGTCCACCACCATCATCCCAGTGCCAAAGAAATCTTCAGTTTCCTGCCTGAATGACTACCGGCCCATCGCTCTGACCCCCATCACCATGAAGTGCCTTGAGAGACTTGTCATGGCACAGGTGAAAGGCAACCTCCCCCACTCACTGGACCCTCTGCAGTTTGCCTATCGCACAAACAGGTCGACTGAGGACGCGATATCCACTGCACTCCACCTTTCCCTCTCACACTTGGACAATAAAGACTCTTATGTTAGATTGCTGTTCATAGACTTTAGTTCAGCATTCAACACCATCATCCCCCAAAGACTGTGTATGAAACTGAGCAAGCTGGGACTGAGCACCTCACTCTGTAACTGGATTCTGGATTTCCTGTCAGAGAGACCTCAGTCCGTCCGAATCGGCGACAACATTTCCAGCACCATCAGGCTGAGTACCGGAGCTCCTCAGGGCTGCGTTCTCAGCCCACTTTTGTTCACACTCCTGACTCACGACTGCACCGCCCTGCACAGCTCAAACCACATCATCAAATTCGCCGATGACACGACCGTGGTGGGGCTCATCAGCAACAACGATGAGTCGGCGTATAGAGATGAGGTTCAGCAGCTGGCTGCCTGGTGCAGTGAGAACAACCTGTCGCTGAATGTGGACAAAACAAAGGAAATGATCGTCGACTTCAGGAGAACTCGCTCCACCCACACACCACTCAGCATCCACGGCTCCACGGTTGAGACTGTAAAAAACACCAAGTTCCTGGGAGTTCACATCTCAGACGATCTCACCTGGACCACCAACACCACCTCCATCACCAAAAAGGCCCAGCAGCGTCTCCACTTCCTGAGACGGCTGAAGCGAGCCAACCTGCCCCCTCCCACCCTCACCGCATTCTACAGGGGCACCATAGAGAGCGTCCTGACCAGCTGCATCTCTGCCTGGTTCGGTAACAGTGCTGTTGCCGATATCAGGCGGCTTCAAAGGGTGGTCAAAACAGCTGGCAACATCATCGGAGCGTCTCTTCCGCCGCTGCAGGACATCTTCTACAAGCGCTGCATCAGAAGGGCCTCCTGCATCGTGCTCGACCCCTCACACCCTTCACACAGACTGTTCACACTCCTTCCATCTGGCAGACGCTTTCGCAGCATCAGGTCTCGATCCTCCAGGATGCGTGATAGCTTCTTCCCACAAGCCATCAGACTTTTGAACTCACTCCCTGCCATCACACTTCCCCCCACACACACACCTGGACTGTGAAGAAACTGTTTCTGTTGCACCACTGCACTTTACTGCACCTTACTTTACACACCACCGTCACTTTGATGCACAATAACTACTGGTATGACACTGCACTGCTGCCACTTTTGCACAAACATTATATGCTGCTTTACGAATGTTTGCACATACACCGGACATTGTACACATAAATAGCTGAATATAGTATCTGTTATATTATAACCTTCTACCCCCTGCACATCCAATGTAAAATGTCAATTTGCACCTGTTTAAATGTTTGCATATTTGCACATATACTGAACATTGTACTTGGAAATAGTCCGGATATAGTATCTGTCTATTATAACTCTACCTCTTGCACACTCAGTGTAAATGTCAATTTCAACCTGTTAAGAATACTGCATCCTGACTTGACAAACATGTTTAGCTCTATGTCTGTCTTCCCTGTCTAGTCTAAAATGTATATTGTATATTGTCTGGTTTAAAATGTATATTGTTTAATGTATATTTTAGTATTTTTACTTATTTATTGTTTATTCCATGTGCCTAGTCGTGCCACTGCCTATTTATTCTCTGTTCTACTGTTCTTTGTTTGTTTGCACTGGAAATAACCTGGAGCCACGTCGTCTCGTCTCTCTATGTATCTGTACAGTATATAGCAGAGATGACAATAAAGTTGACTTTGACTTTGACTTTGAGCATATTTCACTCAGTAGAAATTGTTGCCTCCTTACCTTATACTAAGTTAGCAGCTACAAAACCTTTGCTAATGCATTAGCACTTGTGATATTAGAGGAGAAAGTGAGTGATTATTTGTCATTGTGAACACAGCACACAGTGCACCACAATGAAATGTGACCTCTGCATTTAACCCATCCATGAAGGAACAGTGAGCAGCTAACAAGCGCCCGGGGAGCAGTGCTTGGGGGCGGTACCTTGCTGATGAGTACCTCAGTGATAACTTTACCGGCCAGCTAAAATTAGCTGGTGTTCATAAGATCGCTTAGTTACAAGTCCACATATTCTAGAAATCAATTACTAAGAAATTTGTGATAGTAAGTAGTAGTGAGTGATAGTAAGTAAATGTAAGATAAGATAAGACTTACTGTGCTAATCTTCCGTTTTCGGCGCACAGAGTTGCTACTAAATCCTTCAAACTCACAAGTGTCAAAACAGGAGATTCCTCATCTGTTTCATTCATGTAATTAAAAAAAAAAGCCTTTCTGTTTTATTTTTCAGAAGGAACTGAAGCATTATTTATCTTGTCCTTGCCCTTTGGCAATGAATACACATTTGCAATGTGCTATATATAAAATTATGCAACCTCTTGTTGGTTCAAATAAAGGTTTGTATGTACTTTTGTAGTTGTTTATGTAAATGTATCTGGACATATATATGTACTTGTACAAAAGGTTTAAAAAACAAGGAGCATAGCTTAAAATCGGCTCTCTTTCTTCTTAATTTCTGTCCACATACTTTTTAAAACATGAATTCATATGTATTTTGTTTAAAAGGTAATTTTCACCCAAGGGTATGTCTGAATTAAGCTTTAAAAAAACTGCAAGTTGCTCTTTACTGTTCCCCAAACCTATTAATTTTATCAAGGATTTTGCCACTAAGGTTTTAATTTGCATGTAAAGTTTATGCAGATATGCTAATGTAAATCTGAAATGTCTTGCTCTTTGAAAATATCTCAAACAGTCTGTCCTGCTGCAGATCTACTGTTGGTTGTGACAAAAAAAAGGTTGGAGGGAATGGAGTTGATGTGACTCTTTCTACACAGCTCTGGCATAGATTGGTGTGGCGGCCATGTTGTTGGGTTCATGTATCTGTTTTTAAAAAAGATGCGTTAATATTAGTTATATGAATCATTTAAAGTGTTAAACAG
Source organism: Distichodus sexfasciatus (assembly GCA_032718565.1). Lineage (NCBI taxonomy): Eukaryota > Metazoa > Chordata > Actinopteri > Characiformes > Distichodontidae > Distichodus > Distichodus sexfasciatus. The sequence continues at coordinate 718,067 of JAVGVS010000218.1, read as the reverse complement.
TTAGATTTATCAATTTCAAATCAAATTTTAAAAGATGTACTTTCAGGCCTATCTTTTTCTATGTCTATTTCAAAACAACCAACTAATCAATCAATCAAATCTAAAAAAAAAATTCAAAATTATTGTTAATTGCTAGCATGTCTTTTGTTCCTTTTTTAGGTGTTCTGCCATTTAGTGTCAGATTTCTAATCAGTATGTTCTAATTAGGTGTTCATCAGAGAACTCATCTCTAATGGAAGTGACGCCCTAGAGAAGCTCCGTCATAAAAGTATTACAGAAGGGGGACAAAATGCACCTATGGAAATCCATCTTCAGACGGATGCAACTCAAGGCACTTTAACAATTCAGGTAGATTTCAAGGGAAACGTTTTTTTCATGTAGCCTTTATTTTCTTCATGCCATTGTCTGTATGTAATGTCTGATTGGACGAGATTAGTCTGACAATATATGGAATAAAGTAATTAACGGCTTGAGCCCGATCGCCCCTGGTACCGGGGGCAGAACGGGAAGGCTTTAAATAGTCGGTAAATGTAAACATACATATGCATGCAGCACATCAACATCACCAACATAATCTCATCTAAAAATCTCAAACAAATTCCACCTAAACATAACACAATTCCAACACCAAACACAAATAAACAAAGGACAAAAACACTGTGTAGGTCTACGTGGAAGAAATACGGCTGTAGAATCTATACTACTATGGCTAACCATGCATACCGTATATCATATGAAAGCTGAGACGCCACAGATTACGCAGATAATATGTTTTGGGTTTTTTGGCAAACATGATTTTTTTTTTTGATGTTCTGCTGTGTTGCATCTTCGTTTATTCTGACCCAGTAACATGTATGCTAATTCCATAGTAAACTTACAACTGTTACCTTTATAATGATACCAAAAGCATAAAAATAGACATTGTGGTTGCTGAAATAGACACATTTTATTTTGGGCATCTTTTTTAGAGCAAAAATCTGTAAAACAGTCTCAGAGCTTAACAGATTAATAGTGCACCTCTGTACTTTAGTCCCATTCAAATCCATAACAACTTTCTGTGGGCTGGCTTTGGCTAAAGCTCATTGCTCCTATAACTTTTATAAAATGGTGCATTGTAGCTACACCTGTAGCTAATATTCTGTTTTTTTCTTGGAGAAATGAATTTTAGTCTTATTTACACATTCTGTCTCAGTCAGTTGCTCGTTTTTAGACATTATTACGTCTGCTATTTATTAGAGATTTCTGTCCCATAAGAAATTGTTCTGTACATGTGTCTCTTGCGAAAATAGCTTCCACAACTGAAAACGTTCCCATGTACAGATTATTCTTTCAGTTTTTAGCTTTTAAACAACACCTTAAGTGTAAAGGAGTTAAGTTTCAGTTAACTGGAACCTTAAGTGTCAGTTACCTGGAACGTTCATTTTGTATATATGTTAAACAAACCGTATTGAACAGCCTAGTGGACCGTATGTGCCTTGTGGGCTGTCGTTTGCCTACCGCTGCTATCTAGTATAAGACTAAGAAACCTTGAGAGGAACCAAGACTTGGAAGGGGGCTCCATCCTCCTCTGGACGAAACTGGATTAAGCTTGTGTATATATATTGTGTGTGTAAGAGAGAGAGAGAGAATTTTAATATACAAGTTAGCATTTAGTTCAATATTAAATTAACATTCTGATCAAGTTCAAGAAGTCCCAGATGGTGAGTATGATGCTAAAATTTCATTTACATTAGGGAGTTTAAAAAATAATAAAATAAGTTAATGTATTTTTTTAAATAATATTTGAGACATTTATGCTGTAAAATAACTTTTTGAATGATCATGAAATACTCCTGTTGAATATTTAGCTGGTTGTCAAAATGACCACCTGTCCTGAATCTAAAATAAATTGGCAGTAATAGAAATGTGTTTTAGAAACTGATACAATTTTTAAAATAGATTTATACAAAAATGCTTCAGCTAAAATTGTTTTTTTTTATTAAATAGGACACTGGAATTGGAATGGACCAAGAGGACCTTGTCACTAATCTGGGTACCATAGCTCGCTCTGGCTCAAAGGTTTGTCTTATGGTGCTCATAACTTGCTGTTTGAAATTAGCTGACATTATTAATCTAATAATGGCAGGAATAATTAACTCTCTGTGGAATATTCAATCCTTTCTGTATTGTTTGGTTTTGTTGGGAGTTTTTATTTGGCCCTCCACTACTGGTTCATTTTTATATTCTACTATTTAGGCTTTCCTGGACGCTCTGCAGAGCCAAGCTGAAGCCAGCAGCGCCATCATTGGTCAGTTTGGCGTTGGCTTCTATTCAGCCTTCATGGTAGCGGACAGAGTGGATGTTTATTCTAAGAGTGCAGAACAAGGTGTTCCTGGGTACAAGTGGTCCTCAGATGGGTAAGAGAGGAAACATACATAACTTTATTTTGAACTCTGAATAATCACCTTATTTACAGCATTGTTCTTTTGCAGCTCTGGAGTATTTGAGATTGCAGAGGCTAACGGAGTTCGACCAGGAACAAAGATTGTGTTATACCTTAAAGATGATTGCAGACAGTTTTCTTCTGAAGACCGTGTTAAAGGTAAACATGCAAAGTAACCTACTACCAAATACCAGCACAGCATTTGTTCCGTCATGAAAAATCTGGAAAAGTGGAATCTGATAGGGGCAAATTCCAGGCCTGGAAAAGTTTTGGTAGATGAATTAGACAAGTTTTGGAAAAATCATGGGAATCTAATTCATAAATAGCAGTATAGTAAAGTCAATGATTCTGTTGAAATCAAGTAAGAAAAAATCTTTATATGTTACATTTCTACACAGACACTGACACGTTTCGTTAGAAACATGCTGTCAGGCGCACATGAGGTTCAGTCACAAAATTACGAGTAAATTTCGGTTTAAACATTAAATGCTTTCCCTTATTTCCCCTAGGTTTACAGCTTTGGGGGTGCAGAGGGTAGGGTTAGGGATAGACGGACACTGACAAAAAGAAATCATAGTGTTCTTTTTATGACAATTATCCATTACGTGTGCAGCTTTTTACACTGCAGTGTATCTTTCTGGGCTTCTGGAAGAACATTTCCAGAGTGTTTTGATGTGGGATGTCGCAGCTAGTTTTGTCTGCTTTTCAGGAGGTTGATGTGACATTTTCTGACCCGCATTCTCTGTGCACTGGTCAGAGTGCGATACCCTGTGTGTGTCATTCTGCCTCATCAGGGCAGAACGCCGCCATGTGCAATACAGAGAGCAGAGGAGAACTGTAAACATGCAACCTTGTAGAGACAGAACTGAAATGTTGTTGTGTAAAAAAGATACATAACATAAGGCTTTTTAGTTTGTTTAATAAAAGGACAGGGTATTGACCTGTTCTATAGGAAAGTCAAATTTAAATGACTTCTGTTGTGATCTGGTGCTATATAGAAAATACAATTAAATAAAATTAACTTGACCTTCAAGAGGGGGCGGGCACTCCTCTAATATAATAGTAGGGGAAATATTCCATCTCCAGAAATCTTCATGTTTCTGTGTCCACTGTGCGCAACATTTTGAAGAAGTTTGCAGCCCATGGCACATTTAGCTGATCTTTCTGGACATGGACAAAAGAGTAAAATTGATGAAAGCTTACAACGAAGGATTGTTTGAATGGTGGATAAAGAACCTTTATCAACTTCCAAACAAACTCAATCTGACCTCCAGGCACTGGGTTAGCTCGCACTAACCGTTGTCATCAGAATGTTTAGAGGCGGTGTGGTAGGAGACTGTGTTCTGCTAACACAGAAGCATAAAAAGCCAGACAGGAGTTTGTTAAAACTTATCTGAGTAACACACAATCCTTCTGGGAGAATGTCCTGTGGACAGCTGAGACTAAAGTAGAGCTTTTTGGTAAAGTGCGTCATTCTACTGTTCCTGAACACAAAATGAGGCCTTTAAAGAAAGGAACACGGTGCCAGCAGTCAAACATGATGGAGGTTCACTGATGTTTTGGGGCTGTTTTGTTGCACTCCTTGAGAAGTTGCTAAAAAAGAGAAGTTGCTCCATCACACATTAGTGAGAAGCATGGAGTGCCTTGATACATGATGCATGGCTGAATCCAAGATGCTGTGTGAAATGAATGAAACTGCACATACTTGTTAAGGCTAGATGCAAACACATAGATTGAAGGCATATGAAAGGTGGAGACCACAAACGAATTACTCCTTTCAGCTGTAGGGGCCAGGTAAAAGTACTGTGTCTACCTGGATGAGAAGAAGAAAAAGAAAAAACAGCAAGCAGTTGTTTTTCAAAGCTCACATTGTGCTGATGTGTCAGCAACATTAAATAAATATTTATTTTGTATGAAACCACATAGTTTGTCATTTTTGTTCTTTGGTAAATGTTGACATGGGCTTTTGGTTTTCAGATATATCCAGACAATTCAGAGAACATATAGTCATTGAAATTTGCCTCAGAATTATTGAAAAGTCATGTTTGTTTTGTGGTAAAACACATTTGGGGAGTGAACTGTAACTTTGCAATTTTGTTTTTTTTTGTTTGTTGATCTATTCTTTAGAGGTTGTGAAAAAGTACAGCAACTTTGTCAGTTTCCCCATCTACCTGAATGGTCGACGCCTAAACACACTGCAGGCAAGTGAGCTGTTTATGTTCTGTTGTGTATTATCATAAATAATAAGTTGAGCCACTGGTAAGCTGTTTTGTTTAAGCTGCTAGCGTGAATTTTGAATTTGTCCTGATCAGGAGATGGTGAAGCTCTTGTGTGTAAACAATATTGTTGAAAAAGACTAGTGTCGAAATTTTTACTATTACAACAGTGGAATTTTGCTCCAGTCATTGCTCAGTATTTAAACCTGTGTTTTCAACTGCAGGCACTGTGGATGATGGACCCCAAAGAGATCAGTGAGTGGCAGCATGAGGAGTTTTATCGATATGTGGCGCAGGCATATGATAAGCCTCGTTATACACTGCACTACCGTGCAGATGCACCACTTAACATCCGCAGCATCTTCTACATACCGGAGACGGTGAGCCAAACCCAGAAAAGCCACATTTTAATAAACAGTTGATCCTGATCAGTATTTCTTTTGTTTGACTTTCCTTAGAAGCCAACCATGTTTGATGTGAGAAGAGAGATGATCAGTATTTCTTTTGTTTGACTTTCCTCAGAAGCCAACCATGTTTGATGTGAGTAGAGAGATGGGTTCCAGTGTGGCGCTTTACAGCAGGAAAGTACTGGTCCAGACCAAGGCTACAGACGTTCTGCCAAAGTGGTTGCGATTTTTGCAAGGTTTGTCTGCATCTGCTGTCTAAATTCTTCTTCTTGCTTATTTCCTTCAGATTTGTTTTAGTGGTCATGAAGCCCTGCAGTTGAGCTTAATGTTCAAATGTTTCAAGTGGGGACAGGAGTAACATCATGTATATGAAATGCAGGTGTGGTTGACAGTGAGGACATCCCCTTAAACCTCAGCAGAGAGTTGCTACAGGAAAGTGCACTTATCAGGTAAATGTTCTCTCTGATTTAGTTTAAAGTAGAATTGATTTTGATCTGTAAATGTGATTAAACTTCTAGAATTATTTACACCCAAAAAGAGTGTTTAAATTTAAAAAATAAAATAAAATAAAACATTTATTTCCACTGGAAGAGTGTTTTTACAAATATATTACTTTTAGAGATGTATTGGCATAGCCAGGAAAGAATCCATTGATGCTTTAATCCTAACTGTGTCAGTGTGTGTGCCCTGCGGTGTGTTGGCGCCTGGCCAGGGTTGTTCCCCGCCTGTCGCCTATAGTTCCCGGGATGGGCTCCGGTCCCCAATTGGGATTAACCTCTTGAGCCTGATCAGTGACCTCGTCATTAAAGGCTTTAAATAGTCGGTAAACGTAAACAAACATGCATGCGGCACATCAGCGTCACCGATAGAATTTCAAACAACAAATTCCACCTAAACATAACACAATTCCAACACCAAAAACAAATAAACAAAGAGCAAAAACACTGCGTAGGTCTACGTGGAAGAAATACGGCTGTAGAATCTATACTACTATGACTAACCATGCATGTCATATATCATATGAAAGCCTTGACTCCGCAGATTACGTAGATACCCGTATTACCACTCTTCGAACTCTAAAACTGACCGAAGCAGCAACCAAAAACTACATAACTTCAGAAAGTTATAGACAAGATGATACACCTTACCTTTGATGTTCTGTAATCATAAATCGCGTTCAAGTCAATAAAATCCACATGAAACTGTAGACCAAAACACTGTCTTACTCTGAAATCAATTCGGGTATTCATAGTCTCATCAATTCCCTTCATAGTCTGGTCTGTTGCTTAGGAGGGCAACAAATCAGATTCAAATTTAGCCCTTTTTCCCACACTAGCAGTGTTTGGCTCCCTGCGATTGGTGAATGATGTTGCTGACAATTATTCAAGAACTGCCTCTCAATACTATTGGCTCTTCAGATTAAAACAAGACGTGAACTGTCCAAATAGGCCAATCAGTTCCTGAGGTATAGCTCGGCGTAACGTAAGAGTGAGAAAGAACAGCTAGGGCACATGGAATAAACAATATATAAATAGAATACAAAATATAAATTTAAAGCTAGAAATGTAGTAATAAATATAAACTTTAAACTAGAACTAGAAGTAGAAAGAGAGACAATTTGGATGCAGTATTACCTACAAAAGTGGAAATTGACTTTTTCACTGAATGTGCATGAAGTTAGTAATAGTTTCAATATGAAAGATTTCTATATCCAGTCTGTTAATAAAAGTATCTTCTTAAAAAGTCTGAATAACATTCAAGTTTGTGCAGATATTTCAATAGCATTGGAGAACCAGATTCTGCGCAATACTTTTCAATAGTTTGTGCAGATACAGTTAGTTAAAAAGTGACAAGTGATATATACACTGCCCTCCATAATTATTGGCACCCCTGGTTAAGATGTGTTCTTTAGCTTCTAATAAATTCAGTTTTTTTCTAAATAATATAGGACCACAATGAAAAAAAGAAGAAAATCCAACCTTTAATTCAAGTGCATTTATTCAGTGGGAGAAAAATCCCACATTAAGAAATAATTCTTTTTCATCAAATCATGTGTGCCACAATTATTAGCACCCCTGATGTTAATACTTTGTACAACCCCCTTTTGCCAACAAAACAGCACCTAATCTTCTCCTATAATGTTTCACAAGATGGGAGAATACAGAAAGAGGGATCTTCGACTATTCCTCTTTGCACAATCTCTCTAAATCCAGTGACGACCCATCTTCAGCTTTTGGGCAGAGGCCACCAGATTTTGATTTAAAATGTCCTGGTATTTCTAAGCATTCATGATGCCATGCACTCTAACAAGGTTCCCAGGGCCTTTGGAAGAGAAACAGGTCCACAGCATCACCGATCCTCCCGCATACTTCACAGTGGGCATGAGGTGCTGTTTTAGGATAATTTGTTTCTCACAAATGATTGCGTGTGCAATCCTAAAACGTCAATTCACAACCTTGGAAGTGCTGCTCAGACAACACAAATAATGACCAGCGCACACAGCTTCTGGAGAAAAGGTCCGCTTTATTCTCAAGCACACGCCAATTTCCCACTACCAGTAGATAAATGCAACAATACAACCAATAATAGTGATACAGGTGACTAAATGCAGCAATACAACAGGTAATAGTGATACAGGTGACTAAATGCAGCAATACAACAGGTAATAGTGATAATGATAATAAGCCAACAGATATTTACATTTAGATATTTACATACAGATATTGTTACATTTACAGCACATAGATGTTCTTATCCAGATTAACTTACAACAGTGCTTTGTAGTCCGTGATTGTTCTTTGCTTTGTAAAGCTATGTTTAAAATCAACAGCTGTCATTAAGCCAAGTTACCACCGAGTAAGCTATATACTTTAACAAAAACGTGTTAGATAAAAATGAAAGTTCACAGACAAATGTACATGTTAGTGTTTTGTTTTGAGGGGGAACAACAATGTAAACAGTAATTATGAGGGGTAAATTAGTCCCCTAGATACCCCTTGAAGAGGTGTGTCTTCAGACGATGTTTTAAGACTGCAAGGGACTGAGCAGTTCTTATGGCAAGAGGAAGTTTGTTCCACCATTATGGTGCCAGCACTACAAAGAGTCCTGATGCATGTCTTACTTTTCTTTTAAGTAGAGGTGGTTCCAGACGAGCAGCGCTTGATGCTCTGAGAAGACGAGACGTGACACGTTGTTTAATCAGTGCTGATAAGCAAGGAGGTGCTGTTCCAGTCTTGGCCTTAAAGGCGAGTGTTAGAGTTTTGAACCTGATGCTATCAGCCATAGGGAGCCAGTGCAGGTTCTGTAGTAGTGGTGTGGTGTGCGAGAATTTAGAAACACTGAAGATAAGTCTCGCAACTGCATTCTGGATCAACTGAAGTGGTCTTGTTGAAAGTCTAGTCGTTAGGGAGTTGCAGTACTTCAACTTAGAGATGACCAAGAACTGTACAAGTAGCTGAGTAGCTTCAGTGGTGAGAAAGGGACGGATTCCTTTGATGTTGCATAGAAGATTTGTGCAGGACCTAGAGAGGTTGCTAATGTGTGAAGAGAACGACAGTTCATCATCCAGTGACACAAAGATTTCTTGCTGTTTTTCAGGGGATGATAACAGTTCTCAAAAGAAATGGCACAATCAAAATTTGGTGAAGGATTGCCTTTGATGTATAAGAGTTCATTCTTGCTAGGATTTAACTTGAGGTGGTGGGATGTCATCTAAGAAGAGATGTCAGCCAGATACTCTGAGATTTGGGTTGAAACCTGTTGGTTGTCTGGTGGAAAGGAAAGAATGAGTTGTCATCTTCATAACAGTGGTAGAAGAACCTATGTCCTGCTACAATCTCCCCAAGAGAACCAGTGTATAGGGAGAAGAGGGTAAGGGGGTTCTAGGACTGAGCCCTGAGGAACGCCAATTGTCAGCCTTCGTGGGGCTGACAGGGAACCTTACCAAATAACAGAGTCAGAATCAGAAATCAGAATCAGAAAACTTTATTCATCCCGAAGGAAATTGCTCACATCACGAATGTTTCCAGAAAAATATAGTTAAAGCTAAAATAAAAATACTAAAACCTTAGTACAATAAATAGAATAGACTGTTGCCTTAAAAAGTACCTCCTATGAGTAAAATCTGAAACTACGAAAAGCAATTGCTAAAAAAATAGAATATGGATTCTAGATGTATTAAGAGTAAATGTACATATATAGAATGTATTGCACATAGTGCTGTCAAGCAATTAAATTTTTTGATCTAATTAATTACATGGTGTGGCGATTAATTAATCTAATTAATCGCATTTAATCGCACATACAGACATTACAAGAAGCAGTTTTTTACCATTTGTTATTGAATACAAGCCTATAACTTAGGCTACAATGGTCATGACATTTTTATCACTAACTGAACACAAACCTATGAATTAGGTTACAGTATATGACAGTTGTAACTTATTGAACACAAACCAGTGACATTGGTTACAATGTCACAATTGGTTACAAATGACAGTTTTAATTATTACTGAACATAAACCAATGTCTAAGGTAACAACGACCATGACAATTTTGTTTATTACTGAACACAAGCCTATCAACTAAATTGCAATGGACATGGCATTGTTGTTATTGAACATAAGCCTGTCACTTATGCTACACTGGTCTAAATTCTTATTTCTCTTTTACCCAGTTGCTAAGACAGCCTAACTTGTTCACATTTTCTGAGTTTAAAAATGCCCTTTTATTCTGCACAACAGTGCCAGCCAGTGAGAAAAGTCTTTCGCATGGTACTGTGGTTGCAGGGGTGGCCAAATATTTGCGAGCTAAGGAAGACAGTGTGGCATGGGCTCCAGCATAAGCTGACCACCACTCTAGAGGACACTGATCCAATACTGGGCTCAGCTCTGTAACGATGTAAAGCATTGCTATGGTGATTTTCTTCCTCTGATTCAGAGTCTGAACCCAGCAGGAGGATTCTCTTCTTCTTAGCTGGCTCATGTTTCTCACAAGGCTGTGGAGTATTTGCGCTCCTTTGCGAGTCCTCCTTCCTCTAGTATTTTCTTAAGGCTAGACCACACCTGTTCTCTCTCTCCTCTTGATAGGCACTTCAAGTCCTTAAAACGTGGGTCAAGTGCTGAAGCTAGTTTTAGCCATTCTCCATTCATGTCAGCTTGGCGTTCGGCAAGATCCTTGCTGAAGGCAGTCTTGAACCTAGCCACATAGGCTGGATCCTCATCAGAGACTCTCATTACATGGTGAAGGTGGCAGAATGCAGGAAGCACTACAGAGCAGGAGACATAATCACCCCCAAGGAGTTCAGTGACATACCTGAAGTAGAAGATAATACAAACCATAAATAAGGTTCAGTGCATTTAGTTTAGGCAAAAGAAGTTAATTTATTTAGCATCAATTACAAAGAGTGATTTACTGGAAAATACTTTTTTTTTTCATTTGTTCATTTTATGACGTCTTAAAAATCTTAAAAAATATTTTTAGGGTTGTAATTCTCAGTAAGAGCATTTAGGCATGATATTCTATTTCACAGTCTATGACAACATGCATAAACAACAATAATATAACATGGTACTAATGTATTGTAACTTACTTGCATGGTTCAGGAAGGTTCTGCAGCTTGTGCAGTTTGTCCCACTCAGATGCAGTCAGCATGACTAACTTGTGTTTCTTTTGGGCCAGAGTAGTCTTAACAGCCTCTTCATTCCGTAAGAGACGGGTGATCATATCGAGTGACGTGTTCCACCTCGTTGACACGTCTTGTATCAGTTGCTCTCTCTGTTGTCCTAGTGAAATTTGTTGTTGATGAAGTTCTTCTGTATTAGCAGGGCTGTGCTTAAAATGTGCAACAATTTTGCGACACTTTGTCATTGTATCCGCGAATCCACTATCAGAGAGGCAAACAGTAATGGTCCGCTGTAATATATGGGCAGCACACGGCATGTGATGAAAGGGAAGCTTTCTTGCCGCTGCGACCATGTTGCGTGCGCTGTCAGTTCCGACTGTGGTCACCTTTTCCTGGATTCCCTAGTCGTCAGCCACTGTTAGAAACTGTTCGGCACATGCATCAGAATAGTGCCGTGTGACTGACTTCAGCACAGTTAACGCGAAGGACGTAAGTTTCCAGTCACAATCGATGATGTGTGCAGTAACACCTAGATAGTTGTGATTACTGATCGACGTCCAGTGATCTCCGGTTAGGGCCACATGGTTAGCATGAGCTAAGTTGTCCCGTTTTGATATTTTTTCTGTGTCATACAGCTGATTTATTCTCGAAAGTACTGTACCTCTTGACGGTAGTGTGTAGGTCGTGTTGCATCCATAAGCCCCTTGTCTTCCACAACATTAACAGGCCTGCAGTCCATTGCAATCCATTTAGATATCGCAGATATCGATATCGCGGGGCGCGTTAATTGCGTTAAAAATATTAACACGTTATTTTTTTCTGTGATTAATTAATCTAATTAACGTGTTAAATTCCCAGCCCTAATTGCACATAAAAATTAATTGCACATATTGTGCAATATATTGTGTTTTGAAAATATTTATATATTGCACATGTTAATAGAAGTTATTGTAAAGTATAGTTAAAGTTATTGTGCACATTATTGTAAGGGAGAGTGACGGAGAGAGCGGTTATAGAGTCTGATTGCTGTGGGAAGGAAGGATTTTCATTGTCGTTCAGTGGAGCAATTTATGCTGATGAGTCTGTGACTGAAAGTGCTTTCCAGCTCAGTCACCACACTGTGGAGTGGGTGATCAGTGTTGTCCATGATGGCCTGAAGTCTGGACAGTGTTCTTCTTTCAGCCACCGTCTCTAGAGTGTCTAGTTCCCCACCCACCACAGAGCCTGCCTTCTTGATCAGCTTGTTCAGTCTCTTAACATCAGCCACTTTCAAGCTGCCACCCCAACACACCACAGCATAGAAATTGGCACTTGCCACCACAGACTCATAGAACATCTGCAACATGGAGTTGCAGACTCTAATGGATCTGAGTCTCCATAGGAAATACATCCTGCTTTGACCTTTCTTGTGGGTAGCCAGTGAGTGCTTTTACCAGTCCAGTTTATTGTCCATGTGTAGACCAAGGTATTTGTATTCCTGAACAATCTCCACATCCACCCCACTGATAGACAGGGGAGAGACAGGAGGCTGTGATCTTCTCAGGTTTAGTACCAGTTATTTTGACTTGCTGATATTGAGCTGCAGATGTGGAGTTGCATCCTGGAGGGGCGCTGGTGTAGGAGGACAGAGAAACGTTGATATAGGAGGGTAGAAAAATGTTGCGAATATTGAGGGTCTTGTTGGAGCTGGACATGACATTGTCAAACCTGTTAAAGAACCGGTTGAGTTCATTAGCCCTCTTGACATCTCCATCTATCATGTGGCAGGTGGATTTAAAGCCAGTAATCGTCTTCATGCCCATCCACACATCTCTGGTGTTATTCTGCTGCAGCTTAAGCTCCAGCTTCCTCCTGTAGCTGTCTTTTCCCTCCTTTAGCTTCACAGACATACGTCTTTGTGCCTATTTGGCTGCCTCTCTGTCACCCGATCTAAAAGCCCCCTTCTTATCATTTAGGAGGGCTTTAATGTCCTTGGTGACCCATGGCTTGTTAGGGAAGCAGCGTATAGATTTAAGTGGCACATTGAGATCAACACAAAAGTTGATGTAATCTGTGATGCAGTCTGTAAGGCTATCAGTGTCCTCTCCATGCGACTCATACAGAGCCTCCCAGTTTGTAGTCTCCAGACAATCCTGCAGAGCTGCACTGGTCTCCATTTGATCACACCCTCACTGTCCTGACGCTGGCTGGCTGTCTTTTTCTCTACAGACAGGTATGTTGGTTGGAGATGAACCAGGTTGTAATCTAATCTGCCCAGGGGAGGAATGGCTGTGCAGCAGTATGCTTCTTTAACATTAGCATACAGCAAGTCCAGTGTCCTATTCTCTCTGGTTGGACAGTCTATGTACTGTGTAAAAGTGCTTAGTGTCCTGTTTAGAGAGATGTGGTTGAAGTCTCCCAAGATCAGGATGAAAGAATCCGGGTGCCTCGTCTGGAGTCTCGCGGTCGCAGATTGGATGATGTCACATGTGGCTGTCGCATCGGCCGAAGGAGGAACATAAACAACAATGGCAATCATGTGTGAGAATTCTCTGGGCAGGTAATCTGGACGAAGCCCTACTGCTACTAGCTCAATGTCCGGGCTACAGATGCATTCCTTAAGCACAGTGTGATTAGGGTGACACCATCTTTTGTTGACGACAAGAGCGAGTCCTCCTGCCTTGCGCTTACCGCTCTCGTGCTGAGTTCTGTGTGCCAATAACATAACACAGCAGAGTCCGTAATGCGCTCATACAGCCATGTTTCAGTAAAGCACATTAAACTGCACTCACCAAATTACCTGTTATTTCTGACCAGCGTCGTAAGCTAGTCCGTCTTATTGTCTAGCGACCTCACGTTGCCCATGACGATGGAGGGAAGGTAAGGTTTATATTGCCTCCTCTGCTGCTCACTCTGTTGCCGTTCATCGCTGCTCTTTTGCTTCGACCCTTCGCTCCACTGCGGCATCCTCTCTTTGTCTTTCCCCTCCGTATCTCCTCTGGAAGGTCTGAAATGGCGTCTCCATATTGCGCTGTATGTTGCCGTAGCAAATTCAGCTGGTCGGTGCCACTAGCCTTGTTAGCATTAGCAGCGTGCGTGCAGCCAAAACAGAGAGCTGTAAAAAGTAAAAATGCCGAAATCAATCTCTCCATCAATCAATGGAGAGATCAATCTCTCTGAAGTCTTATCAAGGTAAGATGCAAACTATTGCTGGACTGTACCTAAAATCCCAAGGCTGGAGAAAGTATCTAGGAGGATCTGATAGTTGACTGTGTCAAAAGCTGCAGACAGGTCCAAAAGTATCAGAGCGGAGGACAGGTTGGCGGCTCTGCATGAAATTTTTCAGAGACAACTAGAAGTGCAGTCTCAGTAGAATGTGCAGCTTTGAATCCAGACTGGTTAGGGTCGTGGAGTGCGTTTTTAGGCATAAAGATATTAAGTTTGTTATAAACAGCTTTTTCCAGAAAGGAGAGCAGGGATACTGGTCTCTACTGGTTGACATCTGAACAGTCCAGAGAGGGTTTCTTTAAAATGGGCGTGAGAGCAGCAGACTTAAAGGCAGTTGAAACATGACCAGTCATTAAGGAACCATTGTATGTGATGTGTGGAAAAGATCCTGAGAAATAGTCTGCAACATACCTGAAGGGATTGGGTCGAGGAGACACGTGGTAGGATTGCTGGTCATCAGGATATGAGACACTTCCTCATGGGATAGTGGAGTGAAGTCTCAAATTTGGGCAGCACTAGTAGGTTGTGAGCAGGTGGGCAGCTTGTCAGTCAGAGGGGATAGTAGATAGTTGATAGTAGCAATCTTCTCCTTGAAGAATGTGGCAAAATCCTCTGGTGTGAGACCAGGAGAAACAGGCAGAGATGGTGGTTTGAGCTGGTCGAGGTCATTTTTCTAGAATCGAAGCTTCGCTTAATTATTTTCACTCGCTAGAGCATGTGCCACTTGTGTTTCTCACGGATGCTTTTTTATGATGCACAACGTATCAGTGGTGAACAGGGAGTTCTAAGTCTGTTCAACTGGTATGTTTTACTGCAAGAAAACATTAATGATATTTACAACATAGCGATGGTTAGGAATGTAAAGCTAGAGTCAAAATATATGCACAAGGAGGCTAGGGATGGTATGGAAGGACAGGGTTAAAGGTTAGATCATAAACACTCGGAAGGGAGAGAGAAAGGAGGGACAAGTCAGAAAAGGTCAAGACAGACGGGATAAGGAGAGAAAAACAAGACCTGATCCCTCTGTATGTGAAAGTATTTGTGAGATATTCCATGCATAAAAACAGAAGTAAATGCATAAATGACATTTTTTGTGATGTAAACACGCACCCTGTGTTTGTGAGCGCCGTTACTCGCTAAAACGCTCCAGTTCAGTGAAAACGTCCCCTTTTATTTCAGACAAGATACATATTTTAGCTCATGTTTATTCCGGAACATTAACATAAAGTGTGTATGGCTAGCTTCTACAAACACACTAGAATAAGCCTAAAAACAAAGGTATTGTCTTTTTTTCTGTTCTTAAAAAAATATTTTATCCGATTACTTGATTAATCAATGAAAAAATTGATAGAATACTCGATTACAAAAAGAATCAATAGTTGCAGCTCTAATCTGAGCAGAGAAGAGAAGGTGAAAAAAAGTTTGTGAGGATTAGATAAAGATTCTTCAGACTTGGTTCTGTAGAATGGCAAACTTGGATAACTGTTACAATGTGTTTTCCGCTTCATCTTCTGCTGCCCATAGTTCTCTTCACCTGTTTCGCAGGACCTCTGATAGCCACGGGGTCGGAGGGGAGGCACGCTTTGGTCTAGAAGACAAGGGACAGAGCTGATTAATAGAGTTGTGGAGAGAAGAGAAAAAGTCATTGGTAATGTTTTCAACAGTTGAAGGACATGGATTAGCACAGTTAGGAAGAGAAGAGAGAATGAGGATTGGACAATGGAGGATAGGGACGATGGAGAAAGAAAACTAATTTCTTCGGGTGGTCATGGGGTTACAGGAGGTTGAGATGAAGAGGTCAGAAGTGGGAATTTGAAGGACAGAAGACACATGTAGACGGGAAGACAGTACATTGAACATAGGAAGTGATCTGAATGATACTATGTAGAGTGTTGCCTGCTTTGTGGGTTGGAGGAGGTTCGCCAAGAGATAGACCAAAGGACCATAGAAGCATCACAAGTCCACTGGTGTATATCCCATCTCTTGGAAGGTTGAAGTCACCAAGGAGAATGAGTGGAGAGTCATCTGGAAATGATCTCGGTAGAACATCCAGCTCGTCGATGAAGTTTCCTAGTGAGCCTGGAGGATGATAAAGAACAACTGTGTAGAGTTGTTGGATAAGTGACAGTAACAGAATGGAATTCAAAAGAAGAGATGTTGAGGTGGAGGAGATTAGCTGGTGTGAAACAGCATTTATGAGACAGAAGCAAACCTGTATCCCCGCCTCTGCCTGAAGTACGTGAGTAGTGAGAGAAGGCAAAGTCTGAGTAGAGGGCAGCCGGAGTAGCCGTGTCCTCAGGTGTGGTCCAGGTTTTGGTGAGGGCCAGGAAGTGGAATGACTGGAGAGATGCCAGTCCAGAGATGAAGTCAGCCTTCTTGATGCCAGATTGGCAGTTCCATAAACCACCATGCACGATTGTAGGAGGCTGTGGATCATAAAAGGCTGAGAGAGGTTACATAGATTTCTGCCCCTCTGATGAGGAATATATCTTCTAGGTCTGTAAGAAATGTGAACAGGTATAGGTGTGAAGCACATTTTTTTGAGAAATATGAGAAAAACAAACAGATACTTAGCTAACATCAGAATTGTCAAAGTGTCACAGTCCCTCAAAGTAGGTGTGGAGTGATCCTACTTTTAAATTGTGGGTGAGTGGAAGCCACTCCCACAGATTCACACTAATTACCCTGACTTCCCTTACACCAGGTGACAGTGGTCAGGTAGATTGCAGTGAGACAAACACACAACAGAACAATAGCAGTCTAAGGCCATGTCCACATGTACACGGGTATTTCTGAAAACAGAGATTTTCCATTTTAAAAAATCGCGTCCACACAAGTAGAGCTGAAACGATTATTCGAATAACTCGAATAATTCGATTACAAAAAATGGTCGAGGCAATTTTTGTAGAATCGAAGCTTCGTTTAAGTCATTTAAATGGCTACAGCATGCGCTGCTTGCGTTTCACACAGACGCTTATTAATGACGCACAATATTTTCAGTGGTGCGATCAAGACGAGAATAGATCCCTCTGTATGTGAATGTATTTGTGAGATATTCCGTGCACAAAAACAGAAGTAAATTCATGAAAATGCATAAATGACATTTTTTGCGATGTAAACACGCACGCTGTTTGTAAGTGCCATTACTCGCTAAAACGCTCCGTTTCCGTCAAAACATCCCCTTTATTACAGACAAAACGCGTAATTTAGCTGATAACCACATCAACCAGCGTTCTACTCACAATACAGCCATTTATTAAGATTTTCCCATCAAATTTTTTTTTATTGGCCAAATTGATTCAAAATGACCCTTGAACTTCATGTTTCTTAATTTTCAATTGAATACAACATAAAGCATATTTGACTAACTTCTACTCACAGTAGAATAAGCCTAATAACAAATGTATTGTCATTTTCATTTACATTTTTTTTATCTGATTACTCGATTAATCGATAAAATAATCGATAGATTACTCGATTACAAAAATAGTCGTTTGTTGCAGCCCTACACACAAGCATGTTTTCAAAAATATCTCCGTCCATACGCCATTGCAAAAAACGCTGTCAAAAGCATGCCTTGCATTGTAGATGAAAATCTAACGTAGACACGGTGCATACTGTGACGTCATAGGAGTGGCGGACAGTGTGACGCGAAACGGTCCGTTTTTCAAAATCTTCGTTTTTCTTGTCCACACCTAAACGCAGAAAGGGAGTTTTCAAAAATCCCCACCTTGGCTGGAGTTTTCAAAAACCTCTGCCAAAACGCATAGAAAAACCTCCGTTTTCAGAAATATCCGTGTACGTGTGGACATGGCCTAAGGATACCAGCTAAATTAAGCAAAACCTAACCAGCTAAACTAAGCACAACAGTCTGAGTACACAACTAAGTAGCAGAGTTCAGTTTAAACAACAGATGAATCACAAACTAGCTTACCAGATGTAGAATCAAAATAGTAGACACAGAAGCATTAACTGGATCTTTATGCTGGTCGCTAATGCAACCATTTTTGGAATGTTGTTTTTATGTGCTGTTAATTTTCTCTTTCTATTCCTCAGGAAACTGCGCGATGTCCTACAGCAGCGAATCATTCGTTTCCTTGTTGATCAGAGCAAGAAGGAGCCAGAGAAATATGCCAGTTTCTTTGAGGATTATGGACTGTTCATGAGAGAAGGCATTGTCACCACATCCGAGCAGGATGTCAAGGTGAGAACTAAGATTTACTGTAGAACTAAGATTATTTTAAATTTTTTGGAAAAAACAGCTTGTTTCTTTGCCAAGGCCAGAAACACACTTGGCTATACTAAAGCACTATGATACATGCAGACAGTAACTTAATGAAATCACATTTCATTCAATAAAATCAGCAAAAATACATATCTAAAGTTGACATGAGAGGCTTAATTAAAGGTTTAAGAAGCACTTATCAGTGTAGCGAAATATACTTAAATAATAAAAACTAAAGAAAGAATTTGTTGTATCTACTTAAATATACAGTAAAGAACTCACAGATTCTCTGGTTCCTAATTAAGCATAAACTAACTGTAACCCTTATTATTAGGGGTCCATCTTGCCACACTCCAAAATTCATAGTGATCAGCCCGTAATTGGCACTATAGAAAAACACGTTTTGACCACTAGGAGGCACTAAAACGTTACGTAAGTTTATTTATCAATTACATGAAATTATAGAAAACCACCCAATTCTTATATGAACACTGTTAGAGGTTAGTCTCTTTATAAACAGAAATTATACAGACACTGCTAATCCTACTTACATGGGTAAATCGTAGTTACTTCATATGCGCGTTTACAATTCCCCTTTGCTGTCCTCGGGCATAGTGTGTGCTTGCCTGCGTGCACGCGCACACCAAGACAGAACACCGGTGTCCAGGACTTCATTCCACCTCAGCTTCAAACACTTTCATTGGATCTGGGTTGCTTTTCCTGCTAACATAACCGTCCGTCACCATGAACCACGACTGTCTCGCTTAGTTTAGCTTCGTCTCAAAGAACAAAAGATTGTTCTGTCAGATGAATTTATGCACTTTCACTACTCATGTCATGTAATAAAAAAAATCACACTTCAGCATTTTTTATAAAATAAAAATCACTTCTCAGCATCTTAATTATCTCCAAAATGAAAAGATTTGGTACAGGGAAATACTGTGCAGAATAGCACTATTTGAGCTGTTAAAAGCTATTTTCTTTATCACTTTTTACTTTATATTTTCTACTTTCTGACTCCTTAAGTTTTGCTATAATTAATGTGGTTACAGATCGTTGACCTCTAGGGGCACAAAAATGCTACATAAGTTCATGCAGTCTGGTTCACTGACTCCTTTCTTTGATGCTTATTACATCTGCTGCTTTGGTGCTGCTTTTTGAGACTTTTGCTATATTTTAAAGGTTTATTGATGTTTAAGCCTAAATTTAAGTTTACACTTATGTTCTAAAAACCTAATACAAATTCTGCTTGATATGCTCTAAACCTTTTATCTAAACATTTATTTTACAGTTTTTAACATTACCTGTTTTATTTAATTTTGTCCACAAGATGGCGCGGCCACGTCCAGACGCCTTCCTGACTGCTCCGTACAGACTGTGCTCGTTTTATGTTATTTATTTGTTTTTTCTACTTCTTGTGAACAAAAGTCACCGGGGTTAGTTACCTATGACAGTAGAACACTACTGGAAATAGGAAACCAGATTTCGCTTTTAATTTCGACCAATTTTAAGCCTGACCCGTCGTGGCTGTCTGAGATACTACGAGGCCCGGACGACAACAATGGACGCGATGCTGACCCGCGGCGCAGAACAAAGAAGCGCCGGGGGAAACGTGGCGGCGTCCGCAACAGAATGAGAGAGCGAGCTCATCGCACACCACTCCCGAGTATCCTCCTAGCTAATGTTCAGTCACTGGACAACAAGTTGGATGACCTACGGGTCAAAGTTACTTTCCAATGCGACATGAGGGATTGTAACATGCTGTGCTTTACTGAAACATGGCTGACCCCCACCGTGCCGGACCGAGCTGTTACGCCATTGGACTCATTCGCTGTGTTCCGCATGGACAGAACGGTGGAGTCCAATAAGGCTAAAGGTGGAGGAGTGTGTTTCATGATCAACAACAAGTGGTGTGATGCACGGAGTGTTTCTACTCTCTCCAGCCGCTGCTCGCCTCATCTGGAATACCTGAGCATTAAGTGTCGCCCCTTCTACCTGCCTCGCGAGTTCACCTCGGTCATCGCCATGGCGGTCTACATCCCACCCCACGTGGACACCGGTACAGCTTTATCCGAACTGCACGATGTGTTGTGTGCGCTCTAAAACAAACACCTGGACGCAGCGCTCATTGTAGCAGGGGACTTTAATAAGGCAAATCTCAAACAAGTTATGCCGAACTTTTATCAACACGTTACATGTCCGACAAGAGGAAACAACATACTGGACCACTGTTACACGCCGTACAAGCATACTTATAAAGTTTCTTCCCAGCCGGCTTTCGGAAAATCTGACCATTCCGCCATTTTCCTCATACCGGAATATCAACAAAGCTTTCGTCGTGAGGCTCTGGTCATGAGGGAGGTGCAACGCTGGTCTGCCCAATCAGAGGCTACGCTGCAGGACGCGCTCGATGACATAGACTGGGACATGTTCCGAGCCTGCGCAGACGACATCAGCGAGTTTGCGGATGTAGCAGTTAGCTTCGTTAGCAAGCTTGCGAACGAAGTCATCCCAACGGTGAGAGTTAAAACCTTTCCAAACCAGAAGCCGTGGGTGGACAGATCGATTCGCGCTGCTGTGAACGCCCGGACTGCTACTTACAACGCCGCTCTCACTACCCGCGATATGAGCGCTTATAAAGCGGCCTCCTACGAACTTCGCCGACGGATTCGAGTTTGCAAGTGCAACTTCAAACAGCGAATCGAATCGCAATTTCAACAGGGAGACGCACGAAGCTTGTGGCATGGACTGCGCACTATTACGGACTATAAAGCTAAAGACACCGCGACGATGGGTGCTGACTCCGGCTTTGCCAACGAACTGAACACATTCTACGCCCGCTTCGAGGTTAGCCAGGCGGCTACTGCTACCAGCCGGCCGGCGACTAAGGACGGTGATGTCATCAGCATCGCAGAGCACGACGTCCCTGCGGCGCTGAGGAGGGTGAACACCAGGAAGACGGCGGGTCCAGACGGCATCTCCGCGCGCCTGCTGCGTTGCTGCGCAGACCAACTGTCAGGTGTGTTGACCTCCATCTTCAACGAGTCTCTGGTGAAGTCCGTGGTCCCCACCTGCTTCAAAAAATCCACTATCGTCCCCGTGCCCAAGAACAACAAACCTTCATGCCTGAATGACTACCGCCCTGTTGCACTGACATCGGTAGTTATGAAGGTGTTTGAAAGACTGATCAAGCACATCATCTCCTCCTCCATCCCAAGTACCATGGACCCACTCCAGTTTGCCTACCACTCTAACAGGTCTACAGAGGATGCCATCTCCCACGTCCTGCACACCCCCCTCAGCCACGTGGACAAGAAACAGGGTAAATACGTGAGATTGCTCTTTATCGACTTCAGTTCAGCATTCAACACAGTAGTGCCCTATAGACTGTTTACCAAGCTGAGAGACCTAGGACTCAACACCCGCGTGTGCACGTGGGTGCTGGACTTCCTCACAGGCAGATCTGGTGGTACGGGCAGGCAGGTGTGTCTCCAGCAGCATCACCACCAACACAGGAGCTCCTCAAGGGTGTGTGCTTTTTCTGCTGTTGTACTCACTATACACTTCGGACTGTGTGGCCACTCATGACTTCAACAACATTGTCAAGTTTGCAGACGACACAGTGGTGTTGGGGTTAATCTCCAACAACGATGAGACGGCCTACGTCGACGAGGTGGAGAACTTGGCACTCTGGTGTCAGGAAAACTGCCTCCAGCTGAACGTCAGCAAGATGAAGGAGCTGGTGGTGGACTTCAGCCGGGGACAGCGCAACTACAGACCTCTCACCATCAACGGTGCTCCGGTGGAAAAGGTGTGTTCGTTCAAATACCTTGGCGTTCACATCTCTGAGGACCTGACATGGGCTGAACATATTGATGTTCAGGTCAAGAAGGCAAAGCAGCGTCTGTACCACCTTCGGAAGCTGAGAAAGTTTCGGGTTTCCCCTGCTGTTCTGAAAGCTTTCTACTCTGGTGCTGTGGAGAGCATCATTACTCAGAACATTCTGTCCTGGTACGGGAACAGCTGTGTTCAGGACCAGAAAGCCCTCCAGAGAGTGATCCGGGCAGCGGAGCGCTGCTGCACATCAGCTCTCCCTTCCCTGCAGGACATTTACTCCAAGAGATGTAGGACCAGGGCAATCAGGATTATAAAAGACTCATCTCACCCAGGAAACAGACTTTTTCATCTTCTGCAATCAGGCAGAAGGTTTCACATCACCATGGCCAAAACAGAGAGACTCAGGAGGAGTTTCTATCCTCAGGCCATCCATTTTCTAAACAAGGACATGCCTTTCTAAGTCTCAGTTCTGGTACTACTGCTGCTAATACATACCTCATATTGCTGCTAATAAATACATCATATTGCTGCTAATACATACCTCATATTATTTATGATTTATGATAACTTTTATACTGTCTGACTGTTATATAAACCTCAACTGTGATAATCATTTATACTGGCTGCCACATTTCACTTTCCAGTATCACATGCTCTACTCTGTCTGCTACGTATAATGCTGCAGTTGCACTTGGCACTTTAAAAATCATTTCATTGCACCGGTTCTGTCTTAGCACATTATGCAACTCAGGGAAACTATGCACATGTAACTTTATGTTCCTTATTGTATTATATATAGTTTTATTTTTTTGTCCTGTTACCCCAACCTCCTTATTTAAGTTAGTCTTTATGTTTGTAAGTTTGTATTGTTTCTCTTGTTTTTCCCTTGTCTATTGCACAGTTAAAAGAGCGGATCAGGATACATTTCACTGCATGTTGTACCTGTATAACTTGCACGTGACAAATAAAGAATCTTGAATCTTGAATCTAATTGATTTATACCGGATTTTTTATTTAAAGACAGAATAGTGCAGTGCAGTGCACAAAATGAACGTTCAAGAGACGGTTCAAGTCAGTTTTCAATAAATTTGCGTATACGTTGTTATTATTAGTGACATTTTAGGTCCAATTGTCCAATTATTGGCAAAAACATCGGAAGCATATATTCTCCGTCGGCTGACCCTGACTTCAATTCTCCTTTTTTATGAAATAAAAATCTCTTCTCAGCATCTTATCTACAAAATAAACTTCTCCTCACATTACTATAAACACTGTATTATTAAATAACATAATAATAAGCTTTTCCACATCAATTTACTACATCCACTGCTTCCCGTCAAAATATTAATATTTCCCTAGATAAAATGTGATTTTATTTAATTTTCCACATTGTATAGTGTTTCTCTCTTCCTTATTTTAGTTTAATTGTTCGACAATTAAGAAATGCTTTCAGACTTTGGCTTGGACCCCGCTAATTGCCGCTTGTGGCTGTATTTATTATTATAATAATATGTCTCTGTCTGCTTATTAAGTCCTGCTATCAGTGATTTTTGTTTGGTTATATATCTTAAGATAAACTATTAAATGTAAATATGTGTTATCTGTTTTCTTTTCCGCCCTTCTCAGTCAGGGTTAGGAACGATTAACCGGTTTTACTATTAACCACAATTTAAAACGTAAAGGTGAATTAATCGTAAAATCCTCTACACCGTGATTATGATAACATTCTTTAAAAACACGCTAGTAGCCATTACCTTAGACCGTGTGGAGCATCTCACATAGAACGAAAATAAAGTTACACCAGCAGCACACACGTGAGGCTGCTACACAAAACTCCAGTTGTTTATGGCTGCACGCCTTCTTATGTGACTGTGACACACGTTTCTGAAGCAGCACAGAGGTGCCTTGTTTATGTAGTTATGTGAAGAATAAATTATCAGGGACACTGATTTTGTTCATTTTGATTTTCACTTTAAAGAACTGCAAAAAGAAACTGAAAATATTGAATAATTTTGTGTTAATATAATGCAGAACCCCTGTATTGTCTTTTTTCCAACAATAAAATGTATTTTTTTCTGTTTTACATTTAGCAGTAAATAACAAACATAAGGAACTGTGCATTGTTCCTGTGTTTTTTATATATTGGTACATTGGTAAAATTAATTAATGCATATTATAATAATTGTGAAACCGTGATTATTTCTGTCAAAATGTTAAAATAGTTTAACGTTGTTTACTCTGAATTAGGAGGATATAGCCAAGCTGCTACGCTTTGAGTCGTCCATTCTACCAGCCGGTCAGCAGATCAGTCTCATGGACTACGTTACTCGCATGAAGGCGGGCACAAGGAACATCTACTACCTGTGTGCTCCAAACCGCCATCTGGCTGAATGTTCGCCATACTACGAGGCTGTGAAGCAGAAAGATGTGGAGGTGGGACATAGTCAAGTAAAATTAATTCAAGCATTTAGATGAAATTAAAAGCATTTTCCCCAGACTAGCTGATTAAAGTTAATTAATTTGGGGCAGTTGGTGGCGTAACGGTAGGGTGTTCGCCCCGTGATCAGAAGGTCGCAGGTTCGAATCCAGGGCCGTTGTGGTGTGTTCACAATGACAATCACTCACTTTCACTTAAACTGTCATCGTGAACACTGCACAGTGCAGTGTGACCTACAGTCAACCCCCATTTCAAATTAGGTTTATTGGCAAAATTTACTAACTTTCTGCTGTTTGCAATAAACAAGTCAAACAAGAACAATTTAAATAGCTCAACACAATTATTCACACTCATATTATGAGTGGTTTCTGCACATTCAACACCAAATGTCACTTTTAATAACTACTGCAGTCTCAGAATTAATCAACCCCATGAATATAATCTCTCATAAGAGCACACGTTTGCAAATCAGCTGTTGTCTCAAGCACACCTGATGCAACTAATCGAGGGCCTCATTAGTTGTATCAGGTGTGCGTGAGCTAGGTCTTATAATTTACATTACATTTACAGCATTTAGCAGACTCCAGAGCAACTTACAACAGTGCTTTGTAGTCCACAACTGTTCTTAAATCTCTAATGCTAGATTTAAAATCAACAGCTTTTATTAAACCCATGTTACCAACGACTAAGTAGCAAAGGGAAGTTAGGGCACAGACAACGAACATATATATTAGTGGGGGGTTTTTAGGGAGAAACAGTAAACAGTAAGTATGAGAGGTAGTCCTCTAGATATAAGAAGTTTGTTCAACCACTGAGGAGCCAACACTGCAAAGAATCTTCATGCATGTCTTCCTCTTCTTTTAAGTATTGGTGTTTCGAGACGGGCAGCGCTAGATGCTCTGAGAGGACAGGAAGCGAAACGTTGCTTGATCAGTTGCCTTCAATGAAAGTCCAGTCATTAGAGAGTTGCAGTAGTCCAACTTAGAGATAACCAGTTGGTCATTAGGTGGAAAGGAAAGAATGAGTTGAGTGTCATCTGCATAACAGTGGTAGGGAGAACCTGTGTGCTATAACCTATAACCTCCCCAAGAGAACCAGTGTTATAAGGAGAAGAGAACGAGACTGAGTCCTGAGGAACGCCAGTGGTCAGCCTTTGTGGGGCTGGGAGCCTTGCCAAGCCACCTGAAATGTCCGGTTCTTAAGGTAAGATGCAAACCATGACCAGACTGCCTGAAATGCCATGGAGAGACTATGCAGGAGGATCTGATGGTTGACCATATCAAAGGCTGCAGACATATTCAAAAGAATCACAGCCGAGGACAGGTTGGCGGCTCTGGCTGCATGAACTTTTTTTAGAGACGGTTAGAAGTGCAGTCTCAGTAGATAATGCAGCTTTGAATCCATACTGGAGAGGGTCATTTTTAGACAGAAAGATAAGTTGGTTATAAACAGCTTTTTCCAGTTCCTCAGAAAGAAAGGAGAGCAGGGATACTGGTTTGTAGTGGTTAACATCTGAGCAGTCCAAAGTCAAAGTAAACTTTGTCATCTATATATATACACACATCTCTACTATATACTAGCAATGGCCCGATACCACTTTTTTATGTCCGATACCGATATTATAAATTTGGATATCTGCCGATACCAATACAAATCCGATAGTCACAGTTTTTTAAAAACATAAAATAATGCTTTAAAATGTCTGAATACATGACTGAGATTATTGTTATGCTTAAAGAAATGCTTGATTTAAATTGTTTTCCTAACTAAAACAATGTAATAATTACACACACGTAAGTGCTAAATTATTTGTTCTCAAAAATTGTTCATTTGGACATATAAATATTTATTCTTTCTTATTGATTACACTATAACATTATAAAATTGAAAAAAATTAGATCAATTTAAAATGAAATACTGAACTTTGTCATTTTTAACCAATTTGGCTTATAGAATGAGCTGCTTTTGCAGAGAACTACATTTCCCACAATCCTCTGCGCGCTCTGGAGCCACGTCACGATGCGCTGGGCGTGCGTTCCAGAATAAACGATGGAAAATCTAAATAAACAGCAGAATTGTAAGTAGAACGCTGGTTGTTGTGGTTATCAGCTAAAATATGGTTTCTGCCTGTAATAAAGGGGACATTTTGACTTAACTGGAGCGTTTTAGAGAGTAATGGTGCTCATGCGTGCGGTCATTAACACAGCCCACGTGTTTACATCGCGAAAAATGTCATTTATGCATTTACTTCTGTTTTAGTGCACAGAACATCTCACAAATACTTTCACATGCAGAGGGATCAGGTCTTGTCTTGATCGCGCCACTGAAAACGTTGTGTCACTATTAAGCCTCTGTGTAAAATACAAGCGGAGCAGCTCTAGCGAGTAAAATTAATTAAACCAAGCTTCGATTCTATAAATATTGCCTCGACCATTTTTTGTAATAGAATTATTGGAGTTATTGGAACGATCGTTTCAGCTCTACTTTACTGCAGTGCCACTTCCCATGCATAATGAATTAAGCGTGCACGCATTTACAGATCGGCCCCATAGAACGGCCCAATGTCACCGATACCTGATCCAGCCGTTTGAGCCCGTTATAGGACCAATACTGAGCCACATATTCCACATATCCACATTTCTACTATATACACATACATAAAGAGACGAGATGACGTGAATAGAGAAAGCACATCAAGTAATAAAAAAATAGATACAAATAAGTCACATAGAATAAGCTATTTGTCAAATGCTAAATATGCAGAAAGTCAGTTGCAACCGGCAGTGACAGCACCACTAATTTATTCCAACATTTGCGACAAAGGCACCAAGCTGAATGGGAAGAATGTTCAAAGTTAAGAGATGAAGACAAGCTAAGTCCGAGTGCAAAAGGTCCACCTAAAATTGCAAAACGGCAGATGTCATTAGCGGTATCATTTTCCAGTTCCGTTCCATACGACAAAAAGGCGCCCCGATGGAAAGAAATTACAGATACTGTGGCGTTTCATATCGCTAAGGACATGGTTCCCATATACACCATCGAAAAGCCAGGGTTCATAAAAATGCTACACACTGCTGATCCAAGATACAAGTTGCCGAGCCGCAAATATTTCAAAGACGTAGCTATTCCCCGAACGTACACTGAAACACGTGAAAAAGTAGCGGAGCAGCTTGAAAAGGCATCTTTTTTTTCTACGACGACTGACCTGTGGAGTAGTCGTACTCTTCAGCCTTACATGAGCCTTACAGCCCATTATGTTGACGCAGAATGGAAACTGCGAAGTTTTTGTCTTCAGACATGTTATTTTCCTGACGATCATACTGGGGAAATAATTGGTCATGGGCTTAAAGATGCACTGGCGTCTTGGAAGCTTGTGGAGGATCGACAGGTGTGCATGACCACTGACAGTGGAACGAACATGATTAAAGTAATAAAGATGAACGACTGGACCCATCTTCATTGCTTTGGACATCGTCTTCACAATGCCATTGGTAAGTATGATTAATAATTCAAGCAATAAAATCGCAGTTATTCAGATGTTATTTCATTAATATTCAATTCAATTCAATTTTATTTGTATAGCACTTTCAACAATGGTCATTGTCTCAAAGCAGCTTCACAAAAATGAAAAGAAAATAAAAATAAAAAATTATGGAAGTGTGTATGTGTGAGAAAAATGTGTTTAGATAATAATGAGATGAATGAATGAATGAATGATGAATGCTGAAATGCTAATAGCTGAAATTATGATGATGACGATTGTTTTGCTTTTGTAATAACAGTGTCAGTTACTTAATATGAGGTTATAGATTCATATTCTGAAGTTATGAAGGAGTAAGCTCTTCACAATATTTCTGTCAAAGTACAATAAACCGCTATTTCAAATCTATTTTTTTGCTTTGTTTTAACAGAACATGGTGTGAAAGACCACAGAGTTGACCGTGCAGTTGCAGTGTGCAAGAAGGTTGTAAGTGCGTTTTCCTTCAGCTGGAAAAAGAGAAGAGATCTTGCATCTGCACAGGCTGAGCTCGGCCTACCTTCTCATCAACTCATTACGGAGACCCCCACCAGATGGGGTTCAAAACAAAAGATGATTGAGCGGGTTTTAGAACATGAGAAAGCCATAGCTCAGGTTCTTGGCTCTGATAAAAAAAAACTCGGCAGCTTGTTCCAACGTGGCAAGACATCGATGTCATGGAATCCATAAATAAAGCTGTAAGCCCTCTGCAAGAGTTCACTGATGCGTTGTCAGGTGAAGCATATGTGAGTGTCTCGTACCTCAAACCAGTGCTCCATCTCTTTAACAGTAGCATTCTACGAGCACAAGACGATGACAGATTTAACAAAACGCATCAAAAGCACAATACTGCAGTACCTCAACTGCAAATACAGCGACCCTGTCACAAATGAACTCCTCAACGTAGCTTCTCTGATGGATCCCAGGTTCCGTACAACTTACATCAAACATGACAAGTTGGAGGGAATCAAGCAAAAAGTTGTTAAAGAGCTGACATCTTTGTTGCCAGACAAAAATCTTGAGACAACAGTTCAGATGACTCAGGAATTGGAGCAGGAAGAACAGAGAACAGAAGCTGGGGCCAAGAGGAAAAAGACCTTGGCAAGCTTTTTTAAGAAAACGGCACCAGCATCACAACCTGTCATTCAATCAGAAGAAGACAAAGTCTAAGCCGAGCTGACAGCCTATTTGATGTCTCCTGATGTAGATTCAGACACAGACCCACTTCACTGGTGGAAGGCTAATGAGGCAATCGTCCCCAGGCTCAGCAAACTTGCAAAAAAAATACCTCTGTATTCCCGCAACCAGTGCCCCTTCTGAGAGGGTGTTCAGTGCAGGTGGGAACATTATAACCTGTCACAGAGCATCTCTAAAGCCTGAAACAGTAGACAGACTGGTCTTCCTCTCAAGAAACCTGTAAAGAACATCTACATGTGACTTATCAACAACATGCTTTATGTTTGCACGATGGTCTACAAAGTGCTGTTATTTTATTATTATTTTTTTTAATTTACTGTTAATAATGCTACTGGTGTAAATTTGCTTAACTTTTTGAGTTCACCGATGTAATGTTTACATTGGTTAAAATGGTTATTTTCTTACTCTATATTCAGAAGTATTTAATGTTTAATTCAAATTGCACAATATTTACTTTCATATTTCATTCAAATCTTCTGCAAAGATATTTAACTCGAGAATTTGTTTTACATTTATTTACACCTTTTTGACCAATTTATGTATGGCATGGCCATTAAAAATACAATGTTCCTTAACCAGATGGTTTTTCAAGTTACTTTTAAAGAGAATGTTACTTCAGTCATGTTGTTGTACTGTTTTAAGTTGACTAGTTACACATTTAAAAAATCGAAATCGTGAATTGGCCAAACTTTATGAAAAAACCTAGATTTTTTTTTTGCCATATCGCCCAGCCCTAATATCTAGACTGTAAAATATAAATATAATAGTTACATGTGGAATTCAACTACAATTTTGGTCCTGGGATTGGGTGTTCAGATGATCTGCGGCAGTTAAATATGAGAATTCTAAACAGGCAGTGTACAATAATGTCCCATAAGATGGAAAAGTGACAACAGTCAAGTGGGAGAGAGAAAAACAATTAGTAGTATGTGCAAATAACGGTATGTGCAAATGTTTTGCAGAATTACAGTCACTAGTGCAAATAGTATTGCAATAATATATGCAAATATAATTGCAAGCAGTGATTACGGGGGCCATGCAGTTTGCAGCTTTATCAGTTTTTGATGAATCGAAGTGGACAGATGTTGAAATATGACATGTTTCATCCTTTTATCTAGGGTGCTACGGTTCAAAACTTATTAGGCAAAATGCAAAATAGCTTATTATAGCACCACCAACTGGCATAGTGGTGCAATTCTTTTGCCTGAGTAGTGGGAGGGGGTACCAGACCTACCTGTCAAATTTCTAAGCTGTGGCCCACCCAGAGCCGGATTTCTATGACACTCAGTGTGTGGCATTGCAGTCCTATGCCAAGCCCACCACATTTATTTGTATATTACAGCCAAATG
Source organism: Distichodus sexfasciatus (assembly GCA_032718565.1). Classification (NCBI taxonomy): domain Eukaryota; kingdom Metazoa; phylum Chordata; class Actinopteri; order Characiformes; family Distichodontidae; genus Distichodus; species Distichodus sexfasciatus. Next base: position 687,630 of record JAVGVS010000218.1, on the reverse strand, counting down.
AAGACCCAAATTAAAAATGTGCTTGATGATAATTAAAGAAGAGTGTCTTGGGATTCAAATGATACCAGTTGCATGCAGATTGGACAAAAATCCAGGGACGAGTTCGAAAAAGATGAGTTTTCATTTTATGCAAATCAGCGAAAAATCAAATATGGCAGAAATAGATGTGGGGGTCTAAAAAAATTGTCGTAACCCAAGGAATAAGATGGTATATGATTTTTGAGAATGGGAACTAAGATTCGAATTTTATTAGACAAAATGCTAAATTTTTTGAAAAATAGCTTATTTTGGTGCAATTTTTTTTTTTGCCTGAGTAGTGGGTGGGGTACCGGACCTGCCTGCCAAATTTCAAAGCTGTAGGTCTTACCGTTTTTTCTCCACAGTGCGTTTTAAGGCAGAAAAAAAAAATAACAATAGGCACAATAACAATAGGGTACCACGCCGTGTTCCACTGCATGGCCCCCTAAATATTGTAGCAGCGGTGGAGAGGAGTTGCAGCTTAAATAATAAAATACAATTCTACTGTTGTGCAGTAAATATACTCAGGATTGTCAAAAGTTTAACAAATAGCAAATAGTCTGTAAACATAAATTGTATCTCTTGAACAATTTCAGTGTTGCAATAGAGTCAGTTCACAGTTCGGGTGTGTGTAAGAGTCTGATGACTTGTGGGAAAAAGCTATTGTGCAGTCTGGTGGATCGGCCCCTGATGCTGTGATAGCAACAAGTTGTTTTCACTGCACCAGACAGCCAGCTGCTGAACCTCATCCCTGTACGCTGACTCGTCGTTGTTGCTGATGAGCCCCACCACGGTCGTGTCATCGCAAATTTGATGTGGTTTGAGCTGTGCAGGGTGGCACAGTCACAGAAGTGTGAACAGCAGTGGATTGAGACCGTAGCCCTAGGGAGCTCAGTCTGATGGTGCTGGAAATGTTGTCGCCGACACGGACGGACCGAGGCAACTCTGACAGGAAATACAATATCCAGTTGCAGAGGGAGATACTCAGTCCCAGCTTGTTCGGTATATATTGAACATAGAATGTGATCTAAATGATACCAAGTTGAGAGTGTTGCCTGCTTTGTGGGTTGGAGGAGATTCACCAAGAGATAGGCCGAAGCACGACAGAAGCATCACAAGTCTGCTGGTGTGTATCCCATCTCTCAGAAGGTTGAATTCACCAAGGAGAATGAGTGGGGAGTCATCATCTGGAAATGAGCTCAGGAGAACATCCACCTCGTCTATGAAGTTTCCTAGTGGGCCTGGAGGACGATAAAGAACAACAAAGTGCAGTTTAGCTGGATGTGTGACTAACGGAATAGAATTCAAAAGAGATTTTGAGATGGAGGAGATTAGCCGATGAGAAACGGCATTTATGAGTCAGAAGCAAACCTGTACCCCCGCCTGAAGTACAAGGAGAGTGAAAGAAGGCAAAGGCAGAGGAGAGGCCAGCCAGAGTAGCTGGCCTCAGGTGAGATCCAGGTTTCTTTGAGTGCCAAGAAGAGATTAAGTCAGCCTTCTTGATGCAGGATTGGCAGTTCTATATGTAGAGACATAAAAGGCTGAGAGAGGTTACATTGATTTCTGCCCCTCTGATGAGGAATATATCTTCTAGGTGTAGGTACCATGCTGTCCACTTGGTGGCCACCAGAGTTGCACATAGAGTCTGACCCGGAAGGGGCGGGCACTTCCCATACCTGGCAGCCCAGGTGATAAAACCACGCAGCATTTGAAAATTCTCTCTCTCTCTTGACCTGCCCTCGCGGGCTATGGTCTGAAAAGAGACACCCTGGCCGAACCTACACGCGGGGGGGAAGGGCCATTTACATTTCCTTTGTTTCAAGACCAGGAACAAGGAGGTACTTTATTTTCTTAGTAACGCTAAGAAATTTAGTAAATCAAGCTTGCAACCTGCCACGCGACGCGGCTGGACCCGTTATGTGCAAGGCAGAAACCGAGACGAGCCGAAATACCTCGGAAGCAAGATTCCCACAGCCAGGACGCCAAATTCCCTGGAACAATTCCCTCCGACCTCATGCGGTAACGGCAAGACCCTCGCTTCGAGAAGACGCATTCCTTGAGCGATTGCCAGTCACGCATGGACAAATTCCCTCCAAACTACCCAGAATGGCGAGGATGACGATGGAGGACGAGCATAACAACGCTACAGGACTGTGAGGACACAAAAGCAGTACCCACGAACATGTGAGACGGAGCTGAACCTCTGAGTTTAGTAACTTAGCATAAATTCACTCTTAATGCAACGTCAAGTTTCATTGTTTAGCATTATTTAAACCGTGTCTTAGAAGAATATGGTTGATGTGCTTAACGATAGGCTGTTCATTTTGCGCGCATTTCATCTCTTTCCTAATTCTCTCTTTTACTAATCATCTCGGAACCCGGAGAAACACCTGAATCCAATTCAACTCGGCGTCGCATACATTCCAAACATTTAGCTTAAGGCTAAATTCCACACTGCCATTGTCCTTTGACTTGAGGGATAAGGAGTAACCTCCCCCATTCAAACTGCGCGCGCTTACACTCCTTTGTTCCGCAGATCAAAGACTCTCGCGCACGTTGATACACACACACACACACACACACACACTCTACTACCCCTCTCTTTTTCTGTGTAAATATACTGTTTGTTGTTGATTGCTTTCTAGTTGTTTTAGAATTAGTGTTAATAAATGTTTCATTTATTTCACCCAGTTGTTGTGATTTCATTAATAGGATTAAACTGCCGGAACCTACATTAAAAGAATTCGCATAATTGGTAAAACCACCTTCAGAACCCAAATTGTTAATATTACTATCTTTAGTGAGAACTAAAGAGTGTAATGCTTTCGATTTGATTAAAAAAATATTTTATGAGACTGATTAATTTTATATAACTTTGATACACTATAGTAAGACATTGGGCAAACCTTACATAGGTCTGTAGTATATGTGAACAGGTATAGGTGTGAAGCACATTTTTATAACAAGAATGTATTAAGATAAAACATACTTAGCCTAGAGTTGTCAGTGTCACAGTCCCACATAGTAAGGGCCACAACTACAGATGAGTGATCCTCCTTTTAAATTGTGGGTGACTAAATGCCACTCCCACAGATTCACACTAATTATCCCTGGCCTCCCTTACACCAGGTGAAAATGGTAGATTGCAGTGAAACTAACACACAACAGAACAATAGCAGTCTAAAGTACCAGCTAAATTAAGCACAAAGTTCACAACAAAGTGGTAGAGTTCACTCAAACAGATGAATCTCAAACTAGCTTACCAGATGAAAAATCAGAATAGTAGACACAGATGCACAATCAAATACCTAGACCTAGGGTATGATCACAGTGATGTGACGTTGAAAGAAGTGTCTAAAAAGTTTAGAAAAGAGATCACTGCCTTGCCCAAACAACGAAAAGGATACAAAAAGATATCAAAGGTACTGAATTTCCCTAGAGATACCGTTGGTATTATAGTTTGCAAGTTAAAAGTTTAAGGAACAGTGGCTACACTACCTGAACGTGGCATAAAGAGGTAGTTATCCACAGCTGCCACAGATTGCCGCAGATGGCCAAAAACTCTCGAGTGACTGCAAGACCTGCAGCATGACTTGGTGTCAGCAGGCACTGAGGTTTCAGTTTCTAAATGCTGAAGGTTTCCGTGTCGGAACTCCAAGACGAACATCACTTCTGACCCAAAAGTGCAAGAAAAGTCCATTCCGGTATGCTCAAACCACAGAAGTTTGAACAGAACACCCTGCCTACAGTAAAGCGTGGTGGTTGCTTGGTGATGCTCTGGGGCTGCTTTGCTTCTTCTGGCACTGGAAACTTGCAGTGGGTAGAGGGCAAGATGGAATCAATCAAATCAGAAAATCCTTGGAGAAATGTCATGCCATTTGTGCTGAGCTTAACTTGGGCGTCAATGAACCTTCCAACAGGACAATGATTCCAAGCATATCCACTAAGGCTTGGTTTCAAAAAAAGTCCTGGAAGATTCTAGAGTGGCCATCACAGTCGCCTGACTTGAACCAGATAGAAGGCGGTTGCAGCAAGCAAACCCATGAACATTACTGAGCTGGAGACCATTGCCCGTGAGGAATCGGCTAAGATTCCTCAGGTGCGCTGCCAGAAGTTGATGTCTGGCTATGCGTCACTTTTACAGCAGGTCATAACAGCAAAAGTTTGCTTTACTAAGTACTAATGATGTTAAATAATTTTGAGTCATTAAAAGTGACATTTTGTCTTGAATGTGGAGAAACCACTCGCAATATTAGTTGTGTTTATTTAAATTGTGCTATTTAAATTGTTCTTGATTGACTTGTTTATTGCAAACAGTTGAAAGTTTGTAAAATTTGCCAGCTAACCTAATTTGCAATGGGGGTTGAATCATTTTGAGTGTAAATGTATGCTTTTGAACCATCCGTTAAGGAGCAGTAAGCAACTGAATGGGGTGCTGCCAACTGCTGATTGTAAAGACCCTCTAATTTCATGTGTTTTCTCACGCCCTTGCAGGTGCTCTTCTGTTATGAACAGTTTGATGAGCTAACTCTTCTTCACCTTAGAGAGTTTGACCGGAAGAAGCTCATCTCTGTAGAAACAGACATTGTTGTTGACCATTACAAAGAGGATAAATTTCAGGACAGCAGACCAGGTGAAACCAATCTATGCAAATTTGAAATAGCCTCAGGACTATTTTTGCTTATTTTGAAATGTTCAAATAGAATTTATTTAGTCTTTAACATGCTTATTAACTGTTTATAATATAGAATCAGAAAAGCTCACTGAGGAGCAGTCTGGGGATCTTTTGGTCTGGATGCGAAATACACTTGGTCAAAGAGTCACCGATATAAAGGTACAGAACTTAAAGTGGCGCTATAGTCACTTTTTCATTTCAAAAGAAACAAGCCTTTAGAGATTACAAATCAGAAATAGTGATTACAGTTCAGTAACAAAGGTTTGTGTTTTTGAAAATGCTTGGAGTGTGGTTGCACCGCAAAAGGTAACAGAAACTAAAGAAAATAATTATAATAAATAATAAATTATAATACATAAGTATTTTGGTTCTAGTTTTTATCTTTTCAGACTTGGATCAACATTGAGTAACAAATAACATAATGTAAAAGGTCAAGTGAGAAGTGTGTTTGCACTGTAATTCAACATGATCAAAATACATAGTCTGGTGTTGTTTCTAGTGCTGATTGGATGTTTGACAAACCTTGGATCCATCTGTTCATGCAAACCTAACAATAATTTGGTTTTTAGCTCTTTGTCACTTACAAGACCAGAATTTGCCTGGGGTGGAAAATACAAACTCCAGACACAACACTATTGTGAGAAAACAAACTAGAAATACGTTTGCTTTAAAAAGTCGTTCTTGTTTTTGGGTATGCAGTGGAGAGTGACCTTTGATGTAGCTTCTGCTTAGTAACATGAGTGTATGTCTTTGTGCCCATTAGGTAACCTATCGTCTGCACACACATCCAGCCATGATCACTGTGCTGGAAATGGGAGCAGCACGGCACTTCCTCCGCACACAGCAGTTGGCTCGCAGCGTGGAAGAAAAAGCCCAGATCCTGCAATCCACCTTGGAGATTAACATTGGGTAAGGAAAAGGGTTTATCTAGGAAACTGAGAAAAGGCTACTTCCTGTCTTATTTCTACAAAATATTCTAATTTCTATACTAAGGTTCAGGTTTGCTGATGTTTTTGAGATTTTAAATTGTGGTATAGCATAAGCCACAGTGTCCATTTCACATAATTTATGCCCTCCTCCTACATATTTTGCCACTTTTGTGGTTGATTTCAGACTGGTTGAATGATTTAGAGAAGCCATGGGAATAAATCATGGGAAATTTTAAACAGTCTTTTATTTTATGTTTGTTGCAATACTAACGTTATACCCAGTTGTGCTTTGTTTCATTTTCTGACACAGACATGATCTCATTAAGAAGCTCCATGTACTGAAAGACTCCAATCCTGATCTTGCACAACTGCTTCTTGAGCAGGTATGGATGACTTTAAAGATCACACTTAAATGGTCTTGTCTGTATTTCATGTGATGGCAGTACATTAATTGTTAATGATGTTAACGTCTCTTACTTTGTGATACTCTATACTACCAGAGCTAGCAGGTTTAATGCACTATTCCAGCGTTTTTCAAATATTTTGTCTTGTCATTTCAGATTTATGACAATGCCATGATCACTGCTGGTCTAAATGATGACCCACGGCCAATGATTTCCCGTTTAAATGAGTTGCTGACAAAAGCCCTGGAAAAGCACTGAAACTAGGAAATATTCCTTCTGAGAACTGTTTCCTTCTATCACATCTGTCTATACTTCTAGGGCCTTGTTTTTGCCATGTCTTACTCATCATTGTTTAAAAAAAAAAAGGCTAAATACAGCAACAGCAAAGTGTTTATTCTCAAATTCCTTTTGTTTGTCACAATTTGATGAAACCAATAACATAAAATTTATATGTTAACATAAAGTATGTAGTTGAACTGTCAGTAAGCTTAAGGCTTAGGTGCCTTTTTTGTTAAATCCTAGTCTATGATCAAGATTCAAGAAGTTTGTGATATACACATTTTTAAAAACCCATGTTTAAAAACCATGCAATGAAATTCTTAATTTGCTTGCTTCCCTTCACCTCTGCCAGACAGCACTCACATAAATAAATTGCTTAAAATTAAAAATAAGTGAAAAGTGCAATGACAATTGCAAGATAAAGTGCACAGTGCCTGTTGACATACAATGGCTAAAGGCTTTGCTTTTAACAGTATTCTTCAGTCTTATTGCTTGTGGGAAAAACTGTTTGTCAGTCTAGTGGCTGTGAAGAGAATGTGTTAGGGGTGTGTATTGTCTTTGATTATGTTGTGGGCCCTCTTGATGACCCTGCTGGTGTATATGCCCTCTAGAGAAGGATATATACTTTACCTCTGTGGAAGCTGGTGAGGATTTTGGTTGGCATGCCAAATTTCCTCAGCAAGTACAGTCTTTTGTGTGCTGCATCTTCCTTTTTCTTGAGCCAGTAATCATCTCCTTGGTTTTGTCCATATTTAAGGAGAGATTATTTTCCTGGCACCAGGCCACAAGTCCCACCACCTCTGTCTTATAGTCTGTCTCCATGTAAACAGGCCCTTAATTTGCTGATGACACCACAGACATAGGGCTGATCACTGCCCCCAGTGATCAGCCCTATGTCTGTGGTGTCATCAGCAAATTAAGGACCTGTTTTCACGTATGCAGATATTTTTATAAACCCATATTTTGGCCCTTTGATTTACACGTAAACAGAGTTTTAGCCACCTTAAACGCATATTTTTTTCAAACGTCCTCCAAAGTGGAGATTTTTCCAAACGCTTGTGGATATGTGTAAACGACTACAACAGTTTTATTAAAATGATGTGTTTAGTTCTATTGTGCGTATACCTTTAAGGGCCTGTGTCCACCTAACATGCACAAGTTGCAAAAAACATCACAAAAGGGTCATTGAGCATTAGCAGTATCTGTGTAATGTTATAGACACACCGCCACACATTGCTATTGCTAATGCTAATGTTTATGACATAGGATAAATGTCATATCCAAGACGCGGGATTTGGTGGTTCCAAAATTGATTTAATAATAATGAAATAAGTAATCACTGAATTCCTATTATCATTTATTTAAAAAAAAAATTCTCTAAAAGTGTTTAGAAGAAAATTTGGTGGTTTTCTATAATTTTGTACATTAGGCCACTTAATGCAAATTTTGCTTGCAAACAACATTTTTATGCTGACTTTGTTTAAATATAAATGTTTAGATATATTTTGTATTGTTAGATGTAGCCTGCATAGTCCGTCACATAAATTTATATAGACAGCAGTCGGCAACACATTGTTATACCTAGTGTATATATCACTTGACATTTTACGCAGTGATGTCGTATGCGCTGCGCAAACTGTGAGCATAACAGAACCTTAAGAAACCTTAAGAAAAAAATAAAGCAACACGAACAAACTGCGGTTTGCACTTCACTCTGGAGCAGATTATTGTGCACATTAGAGCATCATGGGGCACTAATAAACTTTGCGTTGATGGTAAACCAGCTTGAATAAGTTGGGTTACCACATTTAAGATTGTGAAAATAATCACTTGACAGTGGCACAGGGAGGTGCGGGGAGATTTGCAATGTGGCACTATGGCAATGTCTCTGGTGGGTGGGGTAAGAAAAGCGAGTGGATTAGAGTGGGGGGGGGGTGCTCGAAGTAACTAGTTTACACATTTTTTTAGGAAACAATGAATATCCAATGAAATAATGTCTGAAGCTGAGGTAGAATGATCACTAAATTGTTAGAAGGGTATGTAGAATGAGGTAGGAAGGTGTGTGCTAGAGCCAGGCGATTCATGACTCTGGAGCCATTAAATAATTCACAAGTCACGAATCTTGGTTTCCATTAATCCGAATACATTGAGTCCTAATTACACTATGACTAAAATATAAACCCCATCACGTACATACCTTATACAGTTCAAACTCATTAGATCAATACAGCCATAGTAGCAAGCATATCTGCAAAAAACATCCTGACTCACAGTTCATTTGCAATACCACACTCAAAAGGAGGATCATAAGAACTTCCTACAGAATTGAATCCTCTTTGTAGTCTATCGGACATGCCAGTCGAGTTAGTACCGCGGCACAAAGCACACACATTCGTGAGTGAATCTGTTGGTTAACTTCCTCTAGACCCAATGTAAATCGCTCACACAGGTGGGTTAGTGCTCCTCAAAGCACATACAGTAATACATGAATACGTTGGTTAACTTCCTGTACAGCCGGAAACATACAGCCGAATCTAAAACGCTCACACAAGCAGGTTGGAGCTCCTCGAAGCACATACAGTTGTTGGATTCTCAGGTTTGAGAATGATGAAGAGCCGGTGATGAGGCAGAGGGTGGTCTTTTAAAAGTTTTATTACAGAAAAGAGTAACAATGTTCTTACAAGACGTACATTCGACCGGTCAGTGTTTCTCTCTCTGTGTCGAACCTCACTCTGATTCTCGCACCCAAGATGTGGCTTTTTATCTCACTCCTTCGCGCCCAAGGTCTCCTTTCGGAGCCTATAAGTCTGGATGTGATGGGCCTGTTATCAGGGTGTTATGATAGACTAGGACCTTTTGTTGTAAGAGAGTCGTTTACTCAGTACAAAGGGAGAGGTATAGAGAGTCATAAGAGGGCTATAAGATAGTCATTTAAAGGGGTCATAGGGACACGGGAGAAAAATTGGAGGGGGTCAGGAGGTCTATGGGTGATCGGAGGTAAAAGGTGTTAGGGTAGACTAAGGATGGACAAAAGGGTGGGGGAGAGGAGCTGACGGAGGAGCAGGAGATAAGAAGTCATAAGAAGTCACCCTGACCTGACGCATTCCAGAGATACACATTTACGCACACAGAATGCTTTGGGGCCAGAGATGACATGAAATACACATGAAATACAATGAATAAAAGTAGAATAAAACCCATAATAAAAATCAGTAAAATCCATCACAGTCATGAGTGAATCAACCGGTTAACTTCCTGTACGGCTGGAAACATGCAGCGGGATCTGAAACGCTCACACAAGCGGGTTAGCACTCCCCAAACCACATACAGAGTGAATCTGCTGGTTACCTTCCTCTGGTGCCATGTGAAAATACAGTTTTACACGGTATAAACGTAGTAATAATGTGGTGTAATTTTTAGCACACAATGAAACAAGACTGGAGAGGACGTGGACGTAGATGTGGAAGAGGAAACTGTGGGCAAGGTCAAAGACAGAGAACAGCCATAAAATTACAGCCACTGTCATTGACCATGTTCATTCGAACATTCAAGAGGGAAAATAGGTAACATTCACTTGCTGTAATTCAAATATAGACCATAGTTCTTGCAGTTATCAGATCACCCCCCCTTGGCTTTTTACCTATTTTGTTACATTCCAACCTGTAATTTAAATGGTTTTTAATCTTATTTTGTGTGATGGATCTGCACAAAGTAGTCTAAGTTGGTTAAGTGAAATGAGAAAAATATATATAAAAAAGCTTAAAAAAAAAAAAAAAAACTGAAAATTGGCACCTATGATCATGTGTTGTGGGTAGTGCCCAAAAGAACAAGATCGCGACTACAAGTGGCTGAAATGAGTTTCCTCCGCAAGGTGGCTGGGCTCTCCCTTGTAGACGTGTTGGGTTTGGGCCAGACATAGCATTTTCTTTGGTGGCCGAAAAGTTCAATTTTAGTCTCATCTGACGGAGTCGCCCACATGCCTTTTGGCAAACTCAAAACGTGCCTTCTTATTTTTAACACTAAGTAATGGCTTTTTCTGCCCTTTCTTTCATAAATGCCAGCTCTATGGACTGTACGGCTTATTGTGGTCCTATGGACAGATACTCCATTCACTGCTGTGGAACTCTGTAACTCCTTCAGGGTTACCGTTGGTCTCTGTGCTGCCTCTCAGAACTTTTAGGGGCTTAATAGCAAAGGGGGTGAATACATATGCACATGCCAATTTCATCCATCCATTTCCATCCATCCATTTTCTACCGCTGTTCCGGGTTGGGTCGCGGGGGCAGCAGCCTAAGCAGGGAAACCCAGACTTCCCTCTCCCACTTTGTCCAGCTCTTCTGGGGGAATCCCGAGGCGTTCCCAGGCCAGCCGAGAGACATAGACTCTCCAGTGTGTCCTGGGTCTTCTCCAGGGCCTCCTCCCAGTAGGACATGCCCGGAATAACTCACCTGGGAGGCGTCCAGGAAGCATCCTGACCAGATGCCCGAGCCACCTCATCTGGCTCCTCTCAAGTCTCTACTCCGAGTCCCCCCCGAATGACTGAGCTTCTCACCTGTTCACCTTCTCAACTACTTTTTTCAAAACAATAACCACATTCTCTAATCAGCTAATCCAGCCTGCATAACACTAACAAATCTGGCAAAACTCCCCATCTTCCCTGCAAAACCCACTACGTGAATCAAAACACTAAATAGATATTGCATAATTGTATAACTCACTCAAACAGTAACACACATCAGTCTAACAGGAGACATATAAGCAATCAGTGAACACTCTCAGACAAAACACTCACTTACTGCACTAAAATCTGTACACACATAGAGGGAGCAACAGAGTACAAAAACATGTCTTCTGTGAAGGTAAAGTGGTTTTATTGGGTGTGTATGCAAACACAAAAATCAAGAAAACAAATTTTGTCATGTGATATAAAAAAGGCATGTGATTTACTCTGCACAATCTCTTCCATAGCATCTTCTCTCCCTTCAGACTCCAGAAGTGCTCTGTAAATCTCATCAAGGAATACAATAAACTTTCCAGAGTTACATGGCCCAACTGTTGGCAGGTATACAACAGGACCAGTCTCTGATATACCGAGTGATGTACAGAGTTACAGTAAACAACTCATATAGTGACTTTTTACCTGTACATATTGATATCTAAGTTGATAAACTGACTGAATGAATGTTGTGAGGTCTGCAATTACAGCAGGCTGTATTTCATGTAAACAGAGTGTATTGTTCCCCAGCACCATCTTCATGGTCTGCAGTGAACAGTGTACAAGTGAACAACTCTCTTCCAACTGCAGGTCTTCTTTTGAGTCTATAAAGACAGATATGTTATGTTGAATACTGAATTAAATATAGATCTGATAACTGCAAGAACTGTGGTCTATATGTGAATTACAACAATCTCACGCATGCACAGTTCATTTGGCAGGCTTCTAGTTTAAACTGGTCGCGAAAAGAAGCAGCGCAAAAACGCGTCGGTGGTCGTCAGAAAATTCTACTTTTAAAAAGGATAAATCTGTTTATGAATGTTTTATGTCGTAAATGGATGTTTGTAGGTTTATATCGCTGGCCTTTTTCAAAACTTCTTTTCAAAAATCGAATTTTAATGAGGAATTGCGCCGAGGGCTTAGCAGTGGTAGTGGATGTTGTCTTCGGTCGGCATTAGGGCTAAACAATTACATATGAATTTTTATAATTGATGTCAATATTTTAAGTAGATTATGTATTTGCTTATTAACTTTTATTTCTCAGTAAATATTGTCCACACTGTTTCTATAAGGTTAGCTTACAGTATACCCACTAATATATGCTAGCCTTTTGTCCATTTTGCTAGCATGTCTGCTAATGCTGCCTTGACGTGCAGATAAGTTTCCAAGTTGAAATATCCATCACGAATGGTGTGTAATTATTTTTAATGGTTCGACTCCTGTAATCTGTTGCTTGTGTACAGCATTTTCATATATGATCTACATACACCTAACATGTTTTAGAACAATTTTACCCAGAGCAGCTATGGTCTGCTAGTGCGGTGCTATGCTAGCTGATGCAAATTGTGGTCCCACCATTTTTCATTAAGCTTCATTTTTCATATGTATGTATATATATATATATATATATATATATATAT
>JAVGVS010000217.1:673476-744249 GCA_032718565.1 Distichodus sexfasciatus | reverse complement strand
GTGTATGTGTGGGGTTTGGGAGGAGTGTGGGGGGATTTGTGAGGTGTATGTGTGGAGTTTGGGAGGTGTGAGTGGTAGTGGAAGTGTATGTGTTTGGTTTGGGAGGTGTGTGAGGCAGTGGAGGGGGTTTGGTTTGGGAGGTGTGTGAGTGGAGGGGAAGTGTTTGTGATGTGTGTGTGGGTGGGTATGTGTGGGTGTGTGTGTATGTGTGGAAGTGTTGAGGTCAGCAAGTGGCAGGGTGCGATTGTGCAGTCGGATGCTTTTGACTGTTGCAACATGTGAGTGGTGTGTGTGTGTTTGTGTGTTGGTGGGTTATCAAACTGTGAGAACAGTCATACACACTATACTCAAACAAACACACATTGTTCATAACTTCTTTGTCACATATTGATAGGTACATACACACACAATACACACATCCACACACACACACACACACACATCTTTATGTCAACCACAGTGAATAACCTTTTACCTGATGAGCACATGTACACATGATGAACTGAAGCTAAAACATCGTGAATCTGACTAAATTAACACTTGGTATCCTGCGCAGTGTTCCTACATTAACCATCCTTTCCTCACAGCTTCTGATTACAGACAGAGGTAACACACCTCTTTGTCCTAATAATAATGACCGTCACTGTTTTGAATAATGACCACACCTAGATGGTTTTCCACTGCTGCTTTTCAACACGTGTAGCCGCCAGCATGATGGACATGTTTGCTTACTGCGTGTTTATTCCGTCTGCATGTTTATCTGCATGTTTACTCGAATTCAGTCCTGCATCTTTGAAGAATCTGGTTTTCCTTAGTTCAACGTGTGCATCTCACGCAGTGCCAGGCGTCTCCTCTCACCAGTCTGAATGCAAAGTTAATGATTCAGAGATTTACACAGCAAAGCATATTCCATTAAAGTTTAGTGAAGACGGATTAACATTGTCACAGTGATTTACGCTGAAAAATTACAGTTGGTTCTCCTTTTTACAACATTTTTGACATCATTCATTACCTAAAATGTACAGCTCATTGTAAATGCATGATTATTTGTCATTGTGAACATACCACAGCACAGCACACTGTGCACCACAACCAAATGTGACCTCTACATTTGACTCATCTGTGAAGGAGCAGTGGGCAGCTGACATGGGCAGAATCTGGGGATCATTAATGAACTAAACACAAGAGAAGTAATAGCACTGTTGGCCTTTGTGGTGTCGCCCCCCCGTGGTAAAAATATGGAGCGGCAATTTTTTTACTTTTTGACAGCGGAAAAAAGAGGGTTGCTCTGAAATTATTTCACTTTTTTTGTCATTGTGAACACACCACAGCACACGTGACCTCTGCATTTGACCTGTCCTGAAGGAGTAGTTTGAAGCTGACGTGCAGCACCCAGAGACAATACCTTCATGTGTATCTCAGTAGTGCCTTTACTGGTCCGGAATTCGAACCGACTTCTTTCTGATCACGCAGCAAACACCTTGACCGTTACACAACTAGCTGCTCAAATTGGGGTGAAACTGGATATTAATTTTCTTGTCGCCATGCCAACTGTGTCCCTCATATTTCCCCAAAGATGACACATAGACGTAATGGAAACTTTTGACCTTTTCATTCCATTAAATTATTTCTCCATTATACTTTTTTATCTTCAAAGGGGAAATGTTACTCTTCTGCCACATTGTCATTTTTTGAGTTTTTGGTCCTCCCTCAGTTTTTCACCACTTTATCCCTTTTTACGCTTTCAGCGCAACACAGTCACAAATTGCTATCCAAGATATACCCGTTTAGTTTTGACGTGGGATTTTTAATATATTCTAGATTTTTAAAACCTTTTCCAGCATTAAAACTTGACTAAAATGCTCATATTGTACCTGTAATTCTCTCATCTCACTTCTTTCTTTCTCCTTTTTCTCTCATTGTCTTTGGACACTGCAGCTGGATTCCTCAGGTGTTTCTAATCCCAATTACTTTCCGCCACAGGAGGCTCAGGCCATTAGAGGGGATTTCAGCGCAGGGGCTCGACGGCTAGCAGTTCACCTCTTCGGTTTAGGGTTGTCGCTCTTTCATCCCGCTTTATGCCTCAGCAAATTAACTTCACTAGCCCGAAGCTGGGATGAGACAGCGCTGCGAGGATTTGAAAAGGAAATTTTCATCTGTTTCTCTAACGTCCTCTAAAAACTGCACAGTGTCTTATGGTCCCCGAAAACGTACCGAACGTAAACGTGGAGTTATGCAGAGAATGGAAACATTTACCAGCTTCCCGTGTCTCTCGTCTTTCGCTTGTTTTGGACTCAAATACACGTTTTTGTTCCCACAACTGCCAGGTATAAATAAGGCAGAAGCGGCATAGAGGCAGTGTTGCTGAGGGTAAACACAGGCAGCGGGTGATCCTTTTCTGCAGCTCTCTTTCTGCCTGTCCTCCCTTCAATCCTTAAAGCAGGTTTTCACAGCGCCGCCTATCCTTTTGAGGAAGAGATTTATGGGGTAAAAAAAAACAAATCTGAGGCAGAATCCTGGGGCTTGAAGAGAGAGCTGCTTAAATGGCTTTCTCTGGAATGTCATACCTGTGAATCCCAACCCCCCCACGGTTAACTGGATAAAGAAACGTGAGAGGAGGGGGCTGCTGTCAACAGCAACATTATTATCATCAGCATTCTGTCTCATTTATAGTACCTTTTGCTTCACAGAAACACTTGGCTCTTTATCCTTTGTGAGAATTAACCCTGGATAGTTGAGCCTAGTGGAAATAGACTTGTTATATGTGGTGAATATGAATTCTATATCAAAACAGTTTATGTGGGTGGTGGCGGTCTAGTGGTTAGGAAACCTCTGGACCAAGAGGTTGAGGGTTTGAATCCTACGTCCAGCGCTACCATAACTGGGTCTCTGACGGAGGTGAGCAAAGTAGCTAACTTCATTACTTAAGAGAAGGACAGACCCAACTGATGACTGACAGACTGTTATCTAGCAAAAAACCAATCACGTTTTAGAAAAGGGGGAATAACATCCACTTTATCCACAGATATGAAAGTAACGAGAACCTTGAAAGAAATGTAGTGAAGTAAAAAGTACGGTATTTGTCTGTTAAATGTAGTGAAGTGAAAGTCATAAGTTTTCAAAAGAAATACTAAAGTGAAGTACAGATGCTCAAAAACTCTACTTAAGTACCGTACTTAAGCAAATGTACTTCTTTTCTGTCCACCTCTGTTCCCCGAGCAAAACCCTCAGTGCCAAGTTGGTCTCAGGGTTCCTGCATAGTAGAAAAAGGCAAGTCTCTCTGAATAAGAGCGAGTACTGAATGCTGTAAATGTAAATGCAATTTAGATGTAGACTGGTAAATTTCCATTAAATGCCCATCCGTTTGCATCTATTAAGATGTAATAGTAATATATCAATAAGGGAGATATATAATACTGTGTGAGTATTACCTGCTGATAAACACACACACACACAACCATTAGATAAATATCTGATGATCTCAATTATTGATCTTAGTGGGAAACGATTGGTAGTGTCCATTTACAAATTTCTAGTAGGTTTCCATTGGGTATCCATGAGATTAAATCAGGCTACATATGTACAAGGTGACCAGAAAAGGTCTTGCCGTTTTTAATTTTCATCACGAAGTCGACAGATCCCCCGACCTGAACTTCTGGAAGCAATGCCTGGCGGTGCGTTCATTGACAGAATTATCCCCAAAGGCTTGACAAATTCGGCAGCTTGATTCGTCTGCAGACAGGCCCACCTTAAAGTCATAAAGCAGGTAACCACAACGAACTGCTTGGACACCTCCATTTCTCTTCGCTCCTACTCAAGCTATGACTGCTGTATGTAAATGCTGTATGTCCCCACTCCCGTCTCGACTGCTTTTCCGGGATGTGACGGGTGTGCACTTATTCCCGTCTCAGTGATGGCTTCTTCCAATGTGGGGTCGAACACAGCAAGAACTTTTTGGGTTACTTTGTAATATATAGATATAGATATAGATAGGTAACATCTGTGAATATGTTGTGCATGTTTGTTATTTGTGTGAATCAACTGATAAAAAATATTAGGAGACAAAAAATATCTCCTTGACCAAAATGATTGATCTGAATGGGAAGTGATTGTGGTATTTATTAGGTAATTTCCATTAGGTTTCCTTGAAATTACATCAGATTGCATTCCATCAGGATGAGGTGGACAATAAAAATATATCATCAAGATAGAAACATATGTGACCCGATTATGTTGAAAAACTTCAAAAATATCGGTTTTTCCTTTTTGGAGACCAGATTAATTTTGAAGACCTTTTCTTTCATATAAGACCAAAAAAGAAAAATCGATATTTTTGATGTTTGTCAACATAATCGGCCCGTATCTAAATAAATAGAACGCCAACTTCCGATTCATTACGGCAGATCGGGTCCCATTTTAAGAAAAAGTCACTTCTTGCTCTATGTGGTGTAGCAAGTCAAATAGTGCTACTCCATGTGCACTACCTAGTGCGTAAAGAGCTGTTAAGCTATAACTACGAATATTTCCTGACATGCATACTACCACACAGAAAAGTATGATAAGAGCACCTGACCCACCATACTATTAAGTGAGATAGGACATGGCTTGGGACACAGTGAGTGAGGCAAACACGCAATTTAGGTAGTTTAATTTAGCTAAGAGATTTTGCTCGCAAACATCTCACGCGTGATCAGAATTTTGGCACAAAATATCGCCATACATTTTAAGACATGAGTGTAAAATCCCACCTTTGGACTTTGGACATGCCTAGCACAAGTGCCACCGTTCAGATTGTGATTATCGGTTGGTTCTGTTCATATACAGTACATACCAAAATGCCTTCAATAGAACAAGTCCTTCAGTATTGATACTTTTTGGAATATTTTTTACCTTTCTCTTCTAAAAACATACAGGTAGTTTCCCGACTTACGACGGAGATGCGTTAAGGCAGCATCCCAACGTACTGTACCACATACACTGCTACATTAGCCTGCTGTGCAAAACTTTAAAAACTTTTAAAACTTTTAAAAGATTTAGATTTTCTTTCTATCTTTGTCCTAAGATCGTATTAAATGATGTATTAAATGATATTTCAGGCTTGTTATCGGTTATTTAAACTTTTACGCACTTGTTTTTAAACAACACAAGTCTGAATAAAATGAGTGATTTTTATATAATTTAATTTTTTAGAATAAGTGATGATCTGTCCCTTAGAATAAAAAATTTGACTCTCTTTAGACCAGTTCCCCAAACTATGATCTCCACTGGTATTGCAATTTAGTCCAAGTCTAGGCTTAATCCACGTTCAAGAAGCTATCACTCTGTGATATATACTACATTAATTGGCACCCCATGTTAGCGCCTCTGATAGCATTTTTGGCTCACTGTCCCGTTAATTGAGTGGGTTTGGAGGACCGTATGGCAGGAAGTGCTAAAGTCATGACTTTTTCACCTCTGCTTGGAATCTGATATTCACCTGCAGTAAAGAAAAAGATTCTGAAACACATCTACAAAGGAAGAGTTTCTCTACTAATGTGTGTGATTTGAACCAGCAATGTTAGTTAATTAAAAAATTACACCCTCTTTTAAAATCTTGTGTTTGCAAAAGTGCATATATAGACACTGATGTCATGTGAAAATTAAATGTAATGTTGTTTTAGAAGTAGTGTTAGTGTTAAAGTGGTAAGTTACAGTATTTTGGAACGTAATTTGTTTCTACAAAGCTCTTGTCAGGAATCCACGTCTAACCACCCAGAAATGCGTTTGTGTTATGGTAGTAAGTAAGTAAGTAGCTCCTGAAAGTGCCTTTAGGTTTTAGCGGTGAGTGTGTGAAGTGTGTTAGAGTGTCTTGTCTTTGTTGTTTTTAAGCCCTCTATAATTACCACCAGGGAAGAGACTTCCCTTCTGCTTTGGAGCGCAAATAAATCCACACTTTCAGTTCTTCTAATTGGTCCGACCTCAGCATTTGAAGCTTGTTTTGTGTTGTTATGGTACATGAAACTGCAGCTGAAATGAGATTAATCACTAGCTATTGTGAGTTTGCACGTCGGAGCCACGTTTTGCTAACGTCATTGCGAACACTCCGCAGCACAGCACAGCACAGCACACAGGGCACCAAAACCAAATGTGACCTTTGCATTTGATCCATCTGTGAAGGAGCAGTGGGCAGCTGACATGGGAGGCGGTGCTTGGGGATGGTACTTGCTCATGAGTACCCCGGTGTTACCTTTACCAGTCCGGGATTCAAACTGGTGACGTTCTGACCGTGGTGCGAACACCCTAACTGTTATGTTACCAACTGCCCCAAAAGGGGTAACCAACGGGTCCTTGCTGAAACACAGGATTGAACCAGGGACCTTTAGATCTTCAGTCCAACGCTCTCCCAACTGAGCTGTTTGATACATCGTTCCAATGATCAACAAACCCATATTTTCGATTCAAAATGAAAATATTGATCAGATATTGTACATGTTGTAACATGACTTTTGTCTTTCATTTAAATGTCTGGTTGAGCTCAGGAACAAAAATGACATTGAACTGCTTTTTGAGATTTGATATTCAGCATGTGATTATATCGATCACTACATCCTGAACTGAATTTAATCGAAATTGTATCGTATCAGCAGATATCTAATTGTTGTCCATTGAATGAATATAATATCATATCATAGTCAGGCGCGGATTAACGCACATTCTAGATATGACTTCTAGGGGCCTAGGGGCGCCGCATAGTTGCCAGCCTGCCGGGGCCCCCGATTGGTCAGTAAGAACATCAATTCATTAAAATACGTTTGGCGTGGGGTCTAACAATAATGTAGAAATTGTGATTCCTACACTAGCGCTTGTAAGATAACATGGTGGATCAGGAAGCGCTAGTTCTACCTGGTGGGCAGAGCTTCTCAGATAGGAGGGTGGAGTTATTCGAATGTCCCCTAATGTGACGTAGAAGTAGGGTAGAAATCTGAACGGCTGGTTTGAGCACATGATTTCTGACATTAGTAAATTAAAACTAACACAAATTACCATTTTTTATCACACTTACAGCACGTATGGAGGCAGTACAGACCCAAATGGATGTCCAAAAAACAGAAAAAGTGATTTTTTTCCATAATATGGGACATTTAAACAAAATATTATATATTCCTCACTGGGTATTGTACCATAAATAGAGGCCACTGATGAATAATTAACTTTTTTTTTAAACGTCTAAATAGAAACCTGATGATGGATGTTGGTGGTCTAGTAGTTAGGATACTCGCATCTGGAACAACAGGTTGTGGGTTCGAATTGGGTCCCTGAGCAAGCCCCAGTTGGTAGCTTAATAATTAGGGTGTTCGCCTCGTAAACAGAAGGTCACCGGTTCTAGTCCTGGACCGCTAAAGGTACTCACGACCAAGGTCCCCACATTTGGTTGTGGTGCAGTGTGCTGTGCTGTGTTCACAATGACAAATGAACATTCACTTTCAAGTTACTGATTAGGGAATGGAAGTGGCTCCGGATAAGAGCGTCTGCGAAACGCCATAAATCTACACCTGTGTAAATGTGGAAAAGTAATAGAATACTCTTATTATATGCATCAACTAAAGATATTTTTTAAATAGCAACAAAACTGCAGCTGAAATGAGATTAATCGCCAACTACTGTGAGAACACACGCCGGGGCCGGCTTAATGCTCTCAGAGCAAAAAATGGACAGATGGTTATCGCCACTTTTCATTTATATATCCACTTTTCACCGTGCTTGTTTTATTGTGAGGTAAACGTCTTTCTCCCCCCACGCTTGTGGGAAATCAGCGTCAGGGTTGCAGGGGTCGGACAAATGAGGGAGAGGTCGCTGGTTCTAACCACAGCGCTGGGAAAAAGAGGACGGGAGAGTCAGCAAAAATGATCAGTAACGTGAGGAAAGTAATTATCATCATCATCATCATCATCATCATCATCATCATCTTTCACTGCTCGGAAATGTAGGTCAAATGGATTAAGAGACAAAAAATAGAATCAAATAGCAGGACAACATTAAATGTAATAATGGAGACACGCACATGCACACACTCACACTTACTCCGCTAGGATTAGTAGAGGACGTTTTATAGACACTGAGCCCCGTGCACCAGTATGTAATGTTTAGGGCTGCAAATAATGATTATTTTGTTAATTGATTAATCTTCAGATTTTTTTTTGATCAGTTAATTATTAATTGGATTAAAAAGAGAATTTTTTCATTTCCAGCATTTTTTTATAAACCAAACTGTCTTTTTCTGTTTTTCTATATTTATTTTTTACTCTCTAACACTATAGAATGGAGCAAAAAATCTGATTAATTGTTTTGGCAATTTTTAGCCAATTTGGGGTCATTTTGGCCTATAACTCATTTCTGGGAGAGAACTACATTTTTGCATTTTTTACATTTTTGAGTCGAGTCAGGAAAAACACTGAAAATATCAAGTAAATGGCTGAACTGTGAGAAGAACGCTGGTTGTTTTTGTTATTTAACAGCTAAAATGAGTTTTGTCTGTAAAAATGGGAAGATTTGACCGAACTGGAATGCTTTAGTGAATGCTGGACTTCCCTATTAGTTGTCAACTATTCTAATAGTCTAATTTTAATCGATTTAATCAATTAGTTGTTTCCGCCCTAGTAATGTTTATTCTCTTAAATTTGTTCTTAGGAAAGTTCCTACGTCTGTTCTGAAAATGTTCACTAAAAATTTGTTCTTATATTGATGAACTCTCCCGTCCTGCTAAATTAAACATGCGTGTCAGATGTTCTTAATTAGCATGGATAATGCCCCGCAAAATGCCCATAAACGGGCAAGAGAGACACACACACATAAATTCTGAAAGAGCAATTCTGAAATAATGATTCTGCTGTAAAAAGAGGTGATAATTACATCACACAAGTAAATTGATGTGAATTTAAGTTTGTGATTATTTGTCATTTTGAACACAGCACAGCACAGCACACAGTGTACCACAACCAAATGTCACCTCTGTGGTACTCTAAATGGTCCGGAACTTGAACCAGCGACCGACCCTCCGTTTGCGGAGCCGATTCCCTGACCGTTACACTGTCAATGCATCAGCGTTAAGTGTTATTGTGTGGCGTGTTTATTTAAAATTTCATTTATTAATTAATTAAATTTATACATTTTAAATTAAAATTTGTTTAATAATTGCAAACAGTGACAACATTATTCAGTGTAATATTTGTGCATATCATCAAATACCTCACGGAACTTTCTTTTTTAGCTTTGTAGGGACTCGGTTTTATGCCCCCACAATGACACGGATCCCCACCTTGTTGGTGTGCAATCAGGTGAAAATCCCCATATTGAGAGGTTTACACACACACACACACACACACACAAAACATCTTTCCCCACAGTGGGACACATTTTACCTGTCTTCATTCTCCCGCTCTCTCCCACCTCTTTAGGTATAATGGTGGAGGGGATGATGGTGTGTGTGTGTGTGTGTGTGTGTTTGTGTGTGTGACTTGGCTTAGAGCTGAATCGAGGCAGAGAAGGCAGAGTGTGAAGCCTGCTGGCATAGTCAACCCTCTTTGCTGTTTGCTGAGAGAATGTCACCGCACACTGTGCGACCATAGACACACACACACACACACACACACTGAAGTCTGCACACACTCAGTTTTCTGTGCTAAAGGTCTTGTCATTTCTAAAGCACACATCTCCCAACTGTCTTTTTTAAGATTATTTCACATTTTCACAGCAACGTAAACATGTGAAATCACCTGTTCTCATTTCCTACATTAAGTTCGGTAATAACACCAGTGTTATCATTATTACAGATGTTGAAACACTGAAACCATGGAAACATGCAAATGCTACTCCACAGTTATGCTTGTCCTGAAATCAACAGCGGCAGGAGGATTAATCTAATCACTTCTACAATTCAGTGACATTTAAGCTGGTTTTTACTCACAAACTGTGCTCGCCCGAGCTTTTTAAGCACAGTCAGAGTTAGAGATTTCAGATATGAGCTGATGTGTGATGACGATCAGCCTTTTCTCTCGTAAAAACATCACCACGTCGCTGCCGTCTTTTCAGAGCCTCCCAGCTGATGTAACGAGCGATGTGGAAAGGAGGGAGATTTTCACTGCTTGACAGACCTCATGAGCAGCTCGAGTACATCGCGTTTGTGAGATTCCTGACTCTGAACAAGAAATCACAACATTTCTGGACCGGTATTGGGTTTCAGAGCTTTTGACAAAACTTGGAAAATGGATACAAGGACCAGATTTGGATTTCTGATTCTGAATCAAAAATAAGATAATGATTTTGGGTTTCTGATTCTGAAGCAAATCCAGAAAACTGATTTCAAGACCTGACTTTTGGTTTCTAATTGTAAAATAAAACATAGAAAATCGATTCTCAAACAATTCTAAAACAAAACTTGATTTCAAAAGTTGGAAAGAGATTGCAAGATTTGATTTTGATTTCTGATTCCAAGACAAAAACTTCAAAACATGATCTTGGTTAAAATCAGAAAACATTTCAAACCTGACTTTTGGTTTCTAATAATATAAAAATCAGAGGTTAGATTTCATTGTAAAAACCAAAAGAAAAAGAAAAATTGATTTGAGTTTATGGTTCTAAAACAAAAATCAGAAGATTTCAAGACTTGATTTTGAAAACTGTTTAATTGCCCACTGAAAGAAAATGAACATCAAATCATTTCAAAAATTGGAAAAGAGATTTTAGTTTCTAATTATAAAATCAAAATTGGGAAGTGGATTTCAAGAAATGATTTAGGTAAAACAAAAAAGAAAATGGATTACAAGACCTGATTGAGTTTCTGATTGTAAAACCAAAATCGGAAAAAAAGACCTGATTTTATTGCCCACTCAAAGAACCTGAACATCAGATCATTTGGTGGAAATGATTTCCAGCTTTCCATTTCTTGACCTGGAAATAAAACAGGAAACGCAAACGGAAGGTGGAGGAACGCAAATACTTACAGTCCATGTAAAGGTTAATGAGAGATTTTGCTTATTAAACTGCAGTAGGAGACAGGTCATTCTCTGTGATTCTCCTGATTTTAAAACAGTCTGATTTTTACAGTTTGGATTAAAAAATGTGTTTTTGTATGAAAAAAGGAGAAAACAACCCAAAATTCTATTCTAGCGATAATGAAATTGTAACCCGATCTGTCGTAATGAGTCAGAAGTCGGCGTTCTATTTATTTAGATACGGGCCGATTATGTTGAAAAACATCAAAAATATCGATTTCTCTTTTTTGGTCTTATATGAAAGAAAAGGTCTTCAAAATTAATCTGGTCTCCAAAAAAGAAAAATCGACATTTTTGATGTTTTTCAACATTATCGGCCCGTATCTAAATAAATAGAATGCCGACTTCCGACTCATTACGGCAGATCGGGTCACAATTGTTGTTTTGCATTTTACAATTTTTGTTTCAGAGCCTGATGAACACGAGGTACATGCACCACAAACGATCGCACTCTCAGTACTGTTACGGCTCAGCGCAGTCGTGTCCCGTCTAACCGGAGCCCTGCTGCGTTCCCTCGCTCACCCTACCTCCAAATCTTTAGGCCGGAGCTTATCAATAGAGCCATCAGGGCAGCGTGCTGCGTGGCTGAATGGCTTGTTAAGCGAGCAGCTACACTCAGAGAACCGAGAGCACGGATCTCGAACGCTGAGAAAAATCAGCACCTGAAAATCATACCTCAGAGGAGGTTACCATATTAACGTCAGCACAGCCCAGCTTGTTGCAGTAATAATGCGTCATTGTTACATGTGACTGAACCGTCATAATAATAATAATCGTTTCTGGGTTGTGGCAGATCCAACCTGTATCGGGACGATGTTTCCTTTAGTTTAAGGACACTTTCCTTTACACACACACAAATTTTAATGAAATCCCAACGAAGTGTGACATCTGCATTTGACCCGTCCGTAAAGGAGCAGCGGGCAGCTAACAGGGAGCAGCGCTTGGGGACGGTACCTTGCTCATGAGTACCTCAGTGGTACCTTTACCAGTCTGGGATCGAACCAGCGACCTTCTGATCCCGGTGCGAACAGTTACGCCACCAACTGCCACAAATACTAAAAACGACTTACATCCAAGCTCTCTCACTGATTCTGGCTTTGATCTCGGCCAAGGTGAACTCCACGTCACAGCTGCCGAGAGCAGGGGCGTAGCACCAAATTCTGGGCCCTATACACAAGCAATCTCAGTGCTCCCCTCCCCCATAATAAAATAAAATTCCAGACTTCCAGAAGGGTCCTCCCCCCAAGTGGGGCCGTATTTAGTCAGTCCCACTTTTCACCTCACTACGATGCCTGTGGTCAAGAGTACGCCGTAGACCGAGCAGGGACGGTTTGTAGAAGCCACTTCTGATACTTGTAATATATTATTTCATTTGTAATGACATAGACATCATTATTCATATAAAAAAGGAGTTACTTTTAAACCTACAGCATTTTAAAAGTAGCTTTGCTAATGATAGCAAGTAGCATTGCTGCTTGTAGTTAGCGGCTCTCCAGCACTGCAGCTTAGCGATGAAATAGCTCAGCTTTAGAGACACACACGCACAGGGTGAGAGGTTAGTGTCACGTTTGTGTCTTCCCGAACCACGATCTGAACTTGTGGCTCTTGTATCACGTTTTTTCAGTTTGGTTTCATAGTCGTTACAGCACTAGGTACCACGGACGGTGCATCTCGGGATCGCGTGTGTTCTTGGCTGAACCTGATCAGTCTACTCATGTGTACATCTTTCTGGCTTGTTTGTGTAATTATGTAATAATGTTTCTTTCTCAGGTATACACGAGTTTCCTGATGATATCTTCACCCCCCAGGAGCGAATGGAGGGGGCAGTGGCACTGCACGTCGTGGGGGTAAGTGTCACCACTATTTATGTGTGTAACGTCTGTGTATAAGAGTGTTTTATTTATTTAGCTTGTTGTGAGAATCAGGTGTCAGCTCATATTCACGTTTAATTCATTTTTAGTGGCCATAATAATAGTAGTAGCAGTACATAAGATTGTAGTTATGTACACTGTGAGTCAGAATGTGTTCTCTCTTCCTTTGCCTGAATTTTTGCTTGATTTTCAACAATTCTTTCAGAATTAAATTGCAAACTGGATTAATATACTGCTGACCACCTCTTAAACAGGCAGCTACACTATCTTGGAGAAATGACAGTTATCTATAAACGATGCTGTTGTCATCGTAATCGATATATAACAACTTTAAAATTGAACAATCAAATGTCAATTAATATCCAAATTCAACAACAGTCTGTTTTTGGTTTGCCAGTTTAAAATAATGCTGAAAATGACTCATTTTAACACAGAAACAGGTTGAAATATCAAACCTCACTGGTCAATCGCATCATCAGTGACACTTTTCTCTGGACATCTTTTAACACCCTGAAACACACTGCAAAAAGCCACAATACTACACAAGTGTGAAACAATACCGCAGAAATGGTTTCAGAAGACTTCTTTTTTGGCCGGTCACATACACATATAACTATTCCAAAAATAGGGTTTGAAATTCATTGCCGTCCTGATACTGCTCACTTTTACATGAGAACAAACGTTCTTCCAAGATCTGGCAGTGAAAATGACTGTTAGTTTCCCACTGGTCTTCTCACACACACACACAAACTATTCCCACTGATGTGCTTTATTTCAGATCTGGAGTGTGATTGTGGTGCATTTTCTCGGTTTTTATCTCAATTGGCTGGTCCTTAAACTCTTACCAGAAATACCATTTACAGCAGTGTACGTGGGGCCCCTCAGAAAGAGGCTTAATTTAGCTGTGTGTGTGTTTGTGTTTGTGTGTGTTTTTGGGAATTTAGCCAAATCCCCTGGAGTCTCAGGCTTGATGACAGAGAATTCTCATGAGTTTACAGAACCTGCCGTCACGTCACTTCTCCCACGCTGTAAAAAATCTCACTGTGCAGAGAGCAGACGTTCCAACCATTTTCAAAAATTTTTACAGCAGACATTTAAGTAGATTTAAGTGAGTGATTATTGGTCATTGTGAACACAGCACAGCACCCCAAAAAAAAAATCACCACAACAAAATGTGACCTCTGCATTTGACCTATCTGTGGACAGCTTTTTGGAAGCAGTGCTTGGAGACGGTATTTTACCGGTCCGGGACTTGAACTGGCGACCTTCCGATCACGGGGTCAACTCCCTAACCATTACGCCATTAACTGCTCCAGTAAAATACTGTAGTAAAGTATAACTTTTATGGTATAAAACGTCAGGTATGGCTCAGCTACGTCCAGACTGCTTCCTGATGGATATACATGTAATACAGTATTTCACTGTTAAAAGTGTTTGATATTTATAGTACTACTGTTATTGTTTACAGTGTTGGGTTATGATGGCTACTGCAACTGTCTATTTTCATACTTTCATAGTTTTTGTGTACTTAAATGAAGAAAAAGCACTTCTTATTTAAACACTGTTTTGGAATTCAGTTTAGAACACATTTTCCTTCCTGGGGGTGGGAATCGAAAACTGGTTCCGATTCAGAACCGGTTCCAATTGCTCATTTCCATCAGAACTGTACACCTCCAACGTTATCGATTCTTCTTAACGATTCTTTCATTTCCCAGCATGTCGTTTTCCGCTTTTCCCTAAGTTTTGCGTCACACTCTCCGTGACTTGATCTTCAACCACAAGGAATCATGACGCATTAATGATATTTTCCGCAATGTAAACGCACGTGGTGCTGCATTTTTTTGCGCAAATGACTCTCACAGGAACGTCCAGCATTCAGTAAAATATTTCAGTTCAATCAAATCTTCACATTTAGATTGAGAGACTTTCTTTAAAAAAAACTATGGTGATTTACTTTGTTACACAAATGCAGTAACTTATTGTAGGACGTTACTGTAAATTTACAGCAGTTGCTTGGTTTCTGGCTTTGGTTTGGGTTTTGCGAAATGTCATCCATTGCTCAAGTCAAACTCTCTCTCTCTTTCTCTCTCTTTCTGTTTCTCTTTCCATCTGTCACTTTTTTTACTCTAATTCAATCAGTTGGCAAGTCAGAAACACTAACAAATGTCCCGAAAGCTCGGCATGCTGGGAGAGAAGTTTTGGAAATTTGAAGTATTTGAAACAGAGTGTGTGATGGTGCAACTCAGAGAGAACGTCTGCTTGTCTTTAAAAGAGCAGCCTTGCAGAGGAGAAGACTTTGTGACTTGCCAACGTTTGTTACAACCGAAAGGCTGAACAAAATTCACTATAAATTTGCCAGAACTTTTTACAGAAAACATTTTGTATTTGATATTTATAGTACTGTACTATATAACATATTAATTCAAACTATATTTGATATGTTATTTACCGTGATAGGTTTTCACAGTATTATGCTGCTTTGCCTGCTGCAAATATTTGTCTTTTAGCACAAACAATACTCATTTTAGTGTACTTAAATGAAAAAAAGCATTTGTTATTAGAATGTTTATTTTATATTTTATATTCTTATATTTATGTTTATATGTTTTGGAATACAATTTCGAATGCAATTTACACCTCACCATCTTTCAGCTAAAAATGGCTGCCAACTAGTACTACACTGTAAATGCAATTTATGCAGAATTTTGCAGAATGCAATGTGTTTTCCTTGCAAAAAAATACATGAAAAACTGTTTGCTGTAGATTTACATCTTTCTGTAAAAACTGTACATTATTTTACTGTGACACACTGTGGGCAAATACCTGTAAATGTACATCAATAGATTAGGAACACAACATGCCCACACGTAAGAATTTGCTCGTGCTGAAACAGAGGCCTGGTGAAAATGTCTGTGGTATTTTTGTGAATCAGGAAACCACCTTCAGCCCAGGCCGAAATGCCACAGAAACTCATCACTTCTCAGGAACCTCACTCCCAGACTGTATATAAACTGAAGCCTCACAATTCGGAAACCTTGTGTGAGCTGCTGAGTGTGTGAGAGTGTGTGCACAGTGTGGGCCAAAAATCCACTAGAACTCAGTACATAGCATATATAATGTAAAAAAAAAGTTGTTGTTTTTTACATATATATTATTATAACTAAATTGTATATAATATTTTACATTCAGTAAATTATCTGCAATATAACTCAACTACCTCTCAACTAAGCTCTCAAAAATACATTATTGTATTTTTGAGATACAATACTTTGTTCTGAAAATACAGTAATATACTGTAGGGAAGTAGATTTGTAGCAGTTGGTTACAATGTAGAGAGTGTTATAAAGTGAAACCCCATATGTTTAAGAATCAAATAACTTCTCACTTTTAATCAATTAAATAAATCAATAATTATTTTCAAATCTATTATATTCAGTTATTGCTACATAGACTATGGGGCGGATTATTGAGATTTAAAAAATAATCAGAGGTTTATTTGTTGAAATTGATGAGAAATGTTTTATACTTTTATTTATTTGGTGTAAAATCTTACAGCATATAAAAGCAACTAGAACTCCGTGTTCCTCCACGTGTCCTCGGTGGGGTGGATGTGCCTCTTCTGTTGTGCTGTGCTGTTTAATTAGCCGCTCGTGTAAGCAGCGAAAGCGACAAGCGAGAGATTTAGCACGAGAACGCCCTGAATTCCCTCCGACACATTTTACATGTTTTATTTCTCCTGCGGGGCGACTGTAGCATTTTTAAACTGGAAGTACAGCCATTACTTAAAACAAAAGGCAAGAATATATATGTGAAATGTAGATCATGTCCGGGAAGAACGTGTTTTCTCCACATCGGTTGTACACTGTTCTACTCTCATGAAGCACCTCTCATCATCACATGCTTCCATTAAGATCCAAATTCTTTGACATATTTGAACATTTTTTAAAAATATGATGCAATAGTTGCTCTCCCCAGTAACTAGTTACTTTTATAATGCTGTAACTCAGTAACTAGTAGCTATAACTAATTACTTTTTTAAAGTAACATGCACTGACACTACTTTCAGTTAGTAGATAGATTCTGTAAGTTCTGTAAGCTTCTCCCCAACACTGTGTTTGTTTTGCACATGACTCTACATTGCAGCCAGACAATGTGTATTTAGGTCACCTGGCCACAGGAGTTTCGTTGTTAGTGCTAATGGTGGCTTTAGTGGTTTGAGTGTGTGTGTGTGTGTGTGTTGGTGAGCGGGTATGCATTTGTACACCATAACCTGCATATATATTTTCTGTACCTTTATCGTGTGAAGAACAAGAGGGAAATGTGCATTTGTTGTATTACTGCTTGTAGAGAGAAATTCTGTAAGAGTTTATTATATTAGATAAATATTCATGTTTTTAAATGTTTTCATAATCTTGCCCCGCCTTACCTCTCTGAGCTTCTTCATCCCTACATTCCCTGTCAGTCTCTTAGATCAGCTGATCAGCTGCTCCTGGAAGTACCAAGATCCAGGATGAAGCTCAGAGGGGACAGGGCTTTCTCTGTTGTGGCGTCTAAACTGTGGAATAATTTGCCCTTGCACGTTAGGGAGGCCCCTTTACTGTCAATTTTTAAAACACGTCTTAAAACCCATTTTTACTCCTTGGCTTTCGGGCTCAGTGAGACTTTTCATCCTTTCATCCTTTGTAATAATGTAGCTAGTAATTGATTACTTATTTGCCTTTTATTTATTTTTTATGAAAGTTGTTTATGTACAGCACTTTGTGTCAGCCTGTCGTTGTTTTAAAGTGCTCTATAAATAAAGATGATGATGATGATGATGAAATAGCACAGGAGACTAGCTGAGGAACCTGCAGCTGACCCATTTTCACCAGCAGAGATGCGACACTGCTTCCTTCTGTCATTTCTTCATGTTTTGTTTACAGAAAGACAGACTTCTTCGTGTTTTTTTAATGCAGTCTTTATAAATAATATGTATTTGAGTAGTTGAGTGGTTTGAGTCCTACCTTAAGCACTACCACCACTAAGTTCCTCAGCAAGACCCTTAACCCCAAGTTGCTATGAGGGAGACAGTCCCTGACAATGAAAAGGAAAATGAAGTTGCTCAGGATAAGAGTGTCTGCTAAATGGCATAAATGAAAATGTAAATTTGTATATTGGGTGTGAAACATAATGGCATAAAGCACGGTACCTGTTGTCTCAATTTCCTAGCAAAGCACAAAGTGGTTCGAGACTTGTGCACAGTGCTGTACATTAACTATGTTGATCATATGGTCAGTAAACTGTATAGAAACATTTATAAAATTATCTCTAAAATGTAAACAACCTCTTAACCAACCTCTCAGTTTAAAAAAAATGAAGTACAGCAGTTATTTTTAAATAGGGCAGTTGGCAGTGTAACAGTTAAGGAGTTGGCCTTGTGGTCAGACCATTGTCGGTTCAAGTCTTCGCCCGGAGAAGGTACTCTTGAGGTGCTCACGATCAAGGTACTATGTCTGCTCCCCCACCAGGAGCTGTCAACAAAAGCTGCCCACTCTTTCTTCACGGATGGGTCAAATGCAGAGGTCACATTTTGTTGAGGTGCACTGTGTGCCGTCCTGCACTATGTTCACAATGACAAATAATCACTCACTTAAAATGTATCATTTTCAGTTAATTATATATGTACTAAATGTGGGGAAATGTTTAGGATACATTTTAGAAATGTTAAGTTTAAAAAGGAGTGTGTTCATTTTTCCAATTATTTCTGTAATGCGTTTTAGCTGAAACAACAGTCGTCTGTATTGCATCTGTAGATGTAAAACAAATGACACTCAGAATTCAACAGCACAGAAAAATTCACACCATACTGATCACACTGCGTTAGAGACAAGCAGATGTTGGGCCAACTAATCCCTAACACACACACACACACACACACATGGCTCCGGCTTCCACTGATATTTAAGGGCACTTTCTCAGAAACGCTCAAATCTCTTTGAACAGCGTTCGATTCCTGCGGTCGTGACTGCAGTGCTGGCTTTGAGCGGCAGAGCTGCCGGCCGTATTCTGTATTTTACAGCAAGCTGATTGTATTTGATATTTAGAGCAGAATACCGTAATTACAAAATACAACATGTCATTGTCAAGCTTTTGATACGTACAATAACACCAATCTGTCTTATAGTATTGTACTGTTGCCTACTTCATATTTATCGCTTTGAACAATCAATACTTTAACATTTCCACATATTCGAATAAAGAAAAAGAAGAAAGATGACTTCTAATGAAAACAATCATTTATTCATTCATTTATTTATTTGGAACGCAACTTAGAACCCAGTTTACAGCTACATTTAGCCATCTAAGTTTTTCAGCCTATTTTAGGTATTCAGGAGAAAACATTATTATATAACAAAAAAACACATACAAAAGCTTGTTTAAAATATAAAATAAATCAGTAAATAAAATAGAGAGGAAACATTAGGCTTCATAGTTCACTCCTGGAATGCCTTACGTATACACTGTGTTCTGGTATTTGGAAAGAAACACCATTTTTTTAAATGTGCTGTTGATTTACAGCTATTCTTAAATAAAGGTGCAGTAATTTACTGCATTTTGTTATGAAGACACAGTAACACACTGTGGGGAAATAACTGCACATGTGCAGCAGTTGGTTACAGTGTGTAAATAAAGACGTTGGACGTTGGCAGAATTCACTGTCTGTCTTTACTCCTTATATAACGTTTCCACGAACGGCGTTGTTTCTCATCGGCAGCAGTAGCAGCGTGTTGTCAGGCGAGGTTGGCCCGTATTCGCGTGGCATCAAGCTGCTTTTCCACGTGCGGTAACGCCGTGCTCTGTCTGGAAGCTGCTCCTCACAGACCATGTAACAGCAGGCTGTAAATACGGCCCGTAACGTGTGTGTGTGTGTGTGTGTGTGTGTGAGAAAATGCTGATCTCAGCAGCTAATGTATGTAAACAGCGTTGGGGAGAAGCTAAAATTAGTGACACTACTAACCTAACTACTATTTTTCTGTATTTTATCAGTAGCGGAAGTACTTTAAAAACAGTAACTACTTTTGTTTTACAAATAGTGACGTAGTTTGACAAAAGGCTCCATTGTTAGAAAACAATACTATTCCTTTTTCCTCTTTGTAAAGACAGATGTTTTCAAGGTTTCTGATTGGTCTTCAGCATTTCAGATCCGGTGAATTGGCTGGCATCCCTGTGCTACACTCATTGCATCACAGTGTGCTCTTGGCAGCTGTGAGATGGTGTCGGAAGATGGAAGCCAGAATCCGAGGCCGTTGTTAGCTAAATGTATGACTCTGAAAGGCGAAATGGACAGACCTTGAAAGCATCAGGTTGTGAGAAATCCAATGAACACAACAACTAAACAAAAAACTAAGCAGAATTTTGCAATAAGGTTCTATGAAGCCACAGAAAACAGGCTGGGTGAGTTAAGCTTCAGGGCCCATGTGGGTGATGTGGGTTTGTATATGGAAAGATTGAGACGTGAACAGCAGTCATGCAGAAACGAGCACCGACTAAGAGGTCAAAGCAAGTGAATAAAATGTATTCCACTATATCACATACGCAAGTGTTTGTTGTTAATTTGTTTAGCAGTGGATGAACTCAACCTGCTTTGTTTCTCTTTTAAGGCAATGTACATGTTCTACGCCCTGGCCCTGGTGTGTGATGACTATTTCGTTCCATCCTTGGAGAAGATTTGTGAGGTAAAACACTTTCTATTCTGAGTAATGGTGATTTTCCCATTGCCGTTTTTACTGAATAAGTATCTGAAAATAATTGTACCACTTGCCCCACTGTTATTTATTGAGTGGGGCAGCTGGAATAGCAGTTGTGCAAGTGGAACGTTTACTCGCCCCATGCCTTTCTACTTGCCCTACTGAATAAATGTCAGTGGGGCAAGTAGCATGGTTACACAGCATTTGCTTGAGTGGGTTGTGTTACTTGCCCTACATGCTTTCATTAAAGGTCTCATATTCTACATTTTTTCAGCAAGTTAAAACAGGTCTATGAGCTCCACCAAACATGTCTCTGAAGTAGTTTGCTGTAAATCCCTCTCAGATTAGGAATTTTCTCCTGCTTTTTACGCCTCTATTTCAGTTCCTTTTACAACAGGCTGTTTGTCATTAGTATTCCTAAACGCAAATGAGCCGCTGCTGCCCACACACGACTCACTCCGGAACTGGGGTGTGGACAGCACGGCAAGAGTTTACCTCACGTGAAAATAATCAACATGGCTGCTGCTAACAGACCATCCATACAGCCACACATGACAAAATATTCACACATGTCTGAAGTCTATCTTGCTCTCTCTACATTGTGTTTGTGTGTGTGTGTGTGTGTGTTACAGCGCCTCCACCTCAGTGAGGATGTCGCCGGGGCAACGTTCATGGCAGCTGGCAGCTCAGCTCCTGAACTCTTCACCTCTGTCATAGGTAAAATCTGCTGGTGTCCCTCACACTCTCTCACACACACGCTGTCCTTCACAAGCTACTTTACGCCAGGAGATGGTAGATGCTTAGCGACTTTAACCATTCTGTTAATTCTGTGTGTGTGTGTGTGTGTGCAGGAGTGTTCATCACTAAGGGAGACGTTGGCGTGGGAACCATCGTGGGTTCTGCCGTCTTCAACGTCCTCTGCATCATCGGAGTGTGTGGGATTTTCGCTGGGCAGGTACTAAACACTACATTATTCACTAGACAGACGTGCAGTGTGATGGAATTAAAACATTTGCTGCACATGCAGTTAAAAAGCAAGACTTCTGAAAAATAATACACACTGTCAAATTGGTGAAAACTCAAATACTGAAAATAAGACAATGAAGTTGTCAGACATGATCTGGCACAATGACTAAAAGGGGAGTTTTGACAGAATTTTATGGTGTGCAATTTATGCAATTAAAATTAACTGTTAATTTATTAGTTTGAACCAATTAGCTGTTAATTTTTATAGACCTTATTTATAGACCTTATCATTTCTCTTTAATAAAACTAAATTATGTAATACCAGTTACTCTAATAATCTGAGGAATAATTAGCAGAATACTCATTTTAATCATTAATAGTTGCAAACCCAGACTTAAATCACTTTCTTTCACTCAAGTTTCATGGAAACATTTAATGACCCTCAGAAATGAGGATTCATGTTATAAAAGGAAGCCATTTCAAGTTCATGTTTATTTATAAACCTCTTTTAAAGCCACCGCAGTCAACCAAAGTGTTCAGTACTGTAGTGTGAGGGTCATATATACAGTACATAAGATACAAAAATACATTATTTTACAGATATTTCTCAATATAAACAACCACAGAGTCTCTAAAACAGGGTCCAAACAGACGAAGTAGGAAACAGGAAATAATAAATAATAGGCAGATCAAGGATGAGCAGAGAAATTAAATTTATAGTTGAATAATTATATAACAAGCTTTCTAACTCTAAAAAGTCTTTAAAATAAGGTTTAAAAGAGCTAGTTTGTCCAGTTCAACTGACACACGCTTCAGCATAAAAATAACTTCAGCATCTCTACTGCAACTTGCAATCAGCTTTAAAATCAATTTTAAACTGTTATCATTGGTTTTTAAATTGTTCCACAGCTAAACTCCATCATACATATCTGATCTCCACCATGTCTGTGTTTCACTGACTCAGTTCACATGGACACGGAGTTCATCGTTATAAAAATGAACAATTTGTCAGTTTAAGAGCACTTCAGGAATCCATGGTAGACTTTTTTAGAGCAAATTTAAGAAAGAAAAGCATATTATTCAGTAAGGTGTTGGTGAACGGGGATCACCTGATCGCTTCCACCTAGATTTAGAGACATCTAGAAGAAGCTGGTCTGTTGATCTTAATGTTATAAGTGAAACACAGACATGGTGGAGATCAGATATGTATGATGGAGTTTAGCTGTGGAACAATTTAAAAACCAATGATAACAGTTTAAAATTGATTTTAAAGCTGATTGCAAGTTGCAGTAGAGATGCTGAAGTTATTTTTATGCATCACGCTTCTTTGCTGCATCGAGTCTTGCGCAATTAACAGTGTGACCTCTTTCGAACCTTAGGCCATTAAATCCTAATAACCTGTCATGTGAGCGAGCACGCTGTGACCTCTTCAGACAGCAATTTGCACTGTTCCCTTTAATATAGATTCATCAAGATGTTTTTCTCATTCTCCGAGCATTTTCTTGGCCGTTTCTATAGGCAGGTCTGTGGAACATATGGGTTACGGGAGTCTCTATAGCTATAGCTTCCAAGGATTGGATTCTTCACAGTAGACCACGCGCTTGCTGTACGTAGTAGTACGACTGTTAGTAGTAACTTGACAGTCAAATCCAACGTTCTGAACCTCTAATCAATGTAATTCTTATAATGTCAGTTATTTAGATTTTTGAAATACTTTTAATATATTTACAAAGAATGTCAGTTTTTGTGTCATTTTTGATTAATTGTCAGGCCTATGAGTTCACTGTACATCTGTATGTAGTAATAGAGCTGAGAAAATAATCGAAAATGTATCAAAATTGACACAATCCTGCTCATTTGGTTATTTCGATTATTCTAGAAGTTGTTAGTGCTTTTTTAATTGTTATTACTTTCCTAAGTGTGTGTTTATTAGAGCTGTGAACCTTCACTGGTCTCACGATTCGATTTGATTCGATTCGATACGATATCTCGATGCAGGCCATCACTTTTTCTACATTACTTCATACTGCATGCAGATTGAGCATGGATCACAGATTGTGCAGCCATAGTTGCTACCGCGATGTTCTTTTCAAGTAGAATTTTTATGTCGTAGCCAGAACATCACGAAGCCAGTGTTATTATGATATAATTCCGGGGTTTTCAACGGCTTCTGTCCCAGGGACCACCCCTCAAACTAAGTGGGGGGTGGAGTATTTTTTGTATTATTTTTTAGATATTTGCATTAAATTAATTATTCATAAAGAAGCCCAAATCATCTGGAAATGTTTTGAAAAATGAAAAAAGGAATAATTTTTAAAAAGTGATTTCAGTAGTGAGACGGAACTGCATGTCACAGACCACCTGCAGGTTCCGCCGCGGACCACTACGGCGCAGTGGACAGCCGGTTGAAAAACTCTGTTATAGTCGATTATGGTCTGCCACTGCATCGATGTAGAAACGTCCACATCTGCATTGCTATGCATCGATTATGTGATTAATTTCAACACCCCTAGTGCTTATATGCTATCCCCTTAAAAACATTGTTATCGTGTGTCACATGACAGCACCTGTTTAATTTTGACTCATTTATTCCTCTCAGTTCCTTCACTTCAAGATACACACTCTTTCAGTAGAAAACAATATCTCAGCTTTAATATTTGAGCATGTTTAGCCATGCAATGAATTATAAACAAAAAATAGCATTTTAAAATTGACCCTAAACCTAATTGCAAGCTGCAGTGGAGGAGATACTGAAGTTACTTTTGTCGCATCACGCTTTGTTGCTGCATCAAGCTTTGCACAGTTAACAGTCTGACCTCTTTAGAACATCAGACCATTAAATCCTAATAACCTGTCATGTGAACAAGCACAAACTCAAAAACTAGAGGTGCATTTCCTCAAGAAAATGCTGATGTGATCGCTCAAATTTTGTAGCTGTGACATGAAAACTGGTAGAAAGGCTTCAGTTAAAATGCATTGAATTGAAGGGCAAAAGAACAAGGGGATGATAAAAGTAAGAAAAAGACGAGTGCGGGTCAAAACATATTGAGATGTGTGTTCAGTGAGGTGGTCTGAGGTGGCATAAGAACTGTGTTGACTGTCGAGTGAAAACAGGTGAAGGAAAGCTTTCGAGTCTCAAATCCCATGTATTCATAATGGGAGAAAACAAATGGCTTCCTATGAGAAAAATAAACAACAGGAAAAATGGATGAAAAAGACGAGTGCGGGTCATGACGGTAACAGATGTGCGAAGAAGCTCATGGGCCCTTGAATCACATCAAATTTGGTGGCTTTGTGAAGAACGGCGGCCGTGCAGTAAAGTGTCGGAATTTGAGCTCCATTTTAGTCTGTGGGGGAAAAACTGACAGAAAAAAATGGACAGAATTTGCAAACGAGTGCATATACCAAAAACGTGTATACAAGCACTCCACACCGCAGTAAACCACACACTTTAGAGCTGAATCGAAGTTTCTAGCATAAAAACTGTTGGAGGAGTAGAGGTCAGAGAAAGTGTGTGGGATAAAAAAATCAGATAACAACATGTGATGCTCAGCACAAACAGATAATAATTGTTCATTAATTATAATCAAGGTAAAAAAGTTAAATCAATCGCAATATTGATTGGAGGTATCATTATCGCCCAACCCTACGTAGTAGTGAAATTGCCTTCTGTGTCTTCAGCCTTCTTCAAATTGCTCTCAGGTCATGTACTCCCATTAGAAAAAAGGCTTAACATTTAGGCTCACCGAGCCTCGTTTTCTCATCCTCATCCCT
Source organism: Distichodus sexfasciatus (assembly GCA_032718565.1). Taxonomy (NCBI): domain Eukaryota; kingdom Metazoa; phylum Chordata; class Actinopteri; order Characiformes; family Distichodontidae; genus Distichodus; species Distichodus sexfasciatus. The sequence goes on along the minus strand of JAVGVS010000217.1, from coordinate 718,881 downwards.
CGCTCTCCTCGTCTACCTCTCTTTAATACACAATCCAAAATCAAAACACACACCCACGCGTGCTTGTACGTACTCAAGGAGTTCAAGTCGGGATCAAGCCGCAGGATGAGCGAGGCAGGTGGAACGCTGCGAGGAGTTAAAAACCCTTCCAAGCCGGCGCCATGGCAACGGCGAAAGCGCCGAGAGGTACCTGTGGCGTGGGCCGAGCCGCGCCGCGCCGACTTCCGCCGCTGCTTTTTATAGCACACACACACACATACACTTCACGTCATAATGACACGGTTCCGTGCGTTCGTTCGCCAAAGGAAGTTTGCCTTTACATGGCTTGTTGCCTTGTACTCCCGAAATTCGTTTGCCCCCTTGGTGGTTTGCATGCGGGAGAACAGTGGATAAAGCAAGCGGGGGAAAAAATCCCTAAAACAGTAATAGATTATATATTATGTAAGGTATAAAGGCACGGCAGAGACACGCTGAAATCCTTTAATACAATCAGGTTGGAGTGGGGTGAGCTTAGGTTAGAGGCGAGGTTAGGCTGAGCAAGAACGTCCATCAGCCTGTCAATAAGTTCCCCAGTGCACCTTCCTTGAACCACTTTTTGGTAGCGCCTGACCACTCCTGACCACTACAGAGTGGGAACGTCACACACAAGAGCTGCTGCAGTTTCAAAGATGCTCCGACCCACTCGGCCACATCACATATTATCCAATTTTGATTCCACACACTTTTTCCTGACCGCTACTCCTCGTAAACTCTAAAACGTGTGGCCTGGTGCGGTGTGGGGTGCTTATGTACACATTTTTGATATGTGCACTCGTTCGCGAATTCTGTCCATTTTTTTTGGCTTTTTTCCCCATAAACTAACGTGAACCTCAAATTCCGACGCTTTACTGCATGACCACGGTTCTTCACAAAGCCACAAAATGTGACGTGATTCGAAGACCTATGAGCCTTTTCACATATCCGTAACCGCCAAGACCGGCACTCGTCTTTTTCTTCCTTTTTTTCTGTCGTTTATTTTTCCCATAGTAACCCATTCATTTTCTCCCATTACGAATACATGGGATTTGAGACACGAAAGCTTCTCTTTGTCAACGCGGCACACGACAGTCAACGTGGTTCTTATTCCACCTCAGACCACCTCACTGAACACACATATCACTGAACACACATCGCCTTTTTCTTGTTTCAGTGCCAGATTTCATGTCAAAGCTACAAAACTTACAATTTAGTTACAATTTTGCCAAATTTTTGGATTGAGAGTTTTTTGGAAGCGGGTAAATCTGATTAATCAAATAATAATTTCAGCTGTAAATATTGCAGTGTTGATTCTTCCAATATTGTTCAGCTCTAGACACTGACAGACTTTATATGATACGATATTACATCAGTTCAGATCAGATTTCAATTCAGTTCAATGCGGGAGCCAGTGCTCGTTATGAGAATATCATATGCTGATTTTAACACTTTCACTTCTATTCACCTCAAATCACAAATAGAAACCAACATATTGGACTGAGCTACGGTTTACAGTACCTTGTGTTATCACGCTTAATAAAAAGTAGTGACGAAACCAGCTGACGTCTGCGATCTTGCTCGCCGAGGGACATTACAAATATGCACGATGTATGCATGATGATTTTGGATTGATGATATAGGTTTGTTGATCACTGAATCAGTGTATCAATGTAGACTGATATATCGTTACACCTCCAACCCTTAATATTACAGTGTCATATTTTCCCGGTATTGTGCAGCCCTAAAAACTGACTGACTGACTCGTAAAGAGGACCGGGGTCCAAACATTTAAGTCAGGTGCAAGATGTGCTACAAAGAGTAGGAGTTTCAGATGTATATTCAATCATGATTCAATATTATAATATGTATGATGTCTGATCAATGTTTTCATTTCAGATCGATGCGATAGGACCGTTGTTCATGTAGATTGATGTATTGTTGCACCAGTAACTAATACGAGTACATTTTGTGCTAATTTGGTACAAGATTTGGTTTTAAGTATTGTCATTTTTAAAAAAAATATGTCTTCTGTGTGTTTTTGCCTCAACCTCGTTGCCCCTCTGTGCTCCCGCTGTCCCTCTCCAGGCCGTGCGACTTTCCTGCTGGACTCTGATGAGAGACTCATCGTACTACACCATCTCTGTGGCCACTCTCATCGTGGTGAGTAGAGACTCTCGAGTGGTTTGCGTTTCTGCTGCTGCTGCTGCGGTGCCGTCGGCTCACCGTGTCTCAGCTGGAGACTCGGAGCGAGCGCTTCTCCCCGGGGGCCTATTGCAGGCACTGCATGTCTCTTATTTACACACCCGGCTTGTATCCCTGGGGAGGAGTAATGCAAATACACGCATTAAGGACTGCGTAGGGAATGCAAACCCGCCTTTAAAGCAGTGGTTCTCAAGCCTTTATTGGGGGACGCAATTTTTAACCATGACAGCTCTGTCGTGACCCTACATTAAGTCTAAAGTAACAGTATGTTTACCAAAATCTGACAATTAAAAACAAATGCTTCTGATATGAAATAAGCCATTCGAACATTTTAAGAAGTGGGAAGAAGAGAATGATGATTTAATAATAATAATAATAATAAATAATAATATAATAATAATAATAATAATAATAATAATAATAATAATGGTATATCAGCTTTAATTTCATGATCAATTTTACCTTAGTGAGAAGCCTTGGGCTGCATCCTTGGTATAAAGTTTAATTCAGCACCAGTGTAGAATCTTGCTGATTTTAAAGTGCTTCGATTTCCAACTCCGCATCATGTCCCTTTCAGAATTAGCAGGATTGCAACCCACAGCTAGAGAGCCGCGGCTCTAAACTATGTGTTCATTAAGGGTGTATTCACACCTGCCTTGTTTAGTTCGCTTAAAACGAACCCAAGTTCATTTCCACCCTTGGTTCGGACCTTTTGGGAAGGTGTGAATACAAGCAGCCAAACTGAACCAAACAAGCGTACCGAGACCCAGCTGAAGAGGTGGTCTCGTTCGGTTTAAGGTGTGAAAGCAGCCCGACCTCGATCCGACCCAGTTGCAAAAAGCAAACCGTTTTGGATTTAACGGGCTCCCGTCGTAATATGTGGGTTACATCTACATTTACAGCATTTAGCAAAACCCTCTTATCCAGAGCGCGTTCTTATCAAAAAGTGCTTTGTAATTTTTCTGCGTTTTGGAGAGATAGCATGTTTCTTAATTTGGCAATATTACGCAGGTGAAAGAAGGCGGTGCGGCTAATGTTAGAAGCATGTACATCAAATGAAAGATCGAAGTCTAGAGTAACTCCAAGGTTTTTAACAACACTACTTGGTGCAATGGATAATCCATCAAGATTGACCACGATGTCAGATAATTGACTTCTGGTGTCCAGTAAGAAGAACCTCAGTCTTGTCTAGATTTAGCTGGAGGAAGTTGTCCCACATCAATTAAACATTCTTCCATTTTCTGAAGTTCTTCTGGTTTGGCTGATATACTGTATATAATTGTGTATCGTCCAAAAACAATGATGGCTTCATGCTTACAAATAACAGAGCCTAAAGCATCCATTCATTATCCATTCCACTTAATCCCTATCGGTATGGCGGGGACCGGAGCCTATCCTGGGAACTACAGGCGCAAAGGCGGGGACCAACACAGCAGGGCACTAAAGGAGCATGTACAGCGAAAATGCCAAGGGACCTAAAACAGAACCTTGTGGGACTCCATATTTGACCTTGACATGTTCTGAGGAATCACTATTTATGTTCACATACTGATGGCGTTCTGAAAGGTAGGATTTGAACCAAGAGAGGGCCACTCAGACTCGGTATAAAGACACAGAGCATGTAAGAACATCTTATGCTCATTAGACCAGGTCTCATGCACTGTAGATCGATACTGATTATCACTAATCGTGAAGAGCGACATCTGATTTTTTTCATTGAAACATGTCTGCACTAAAAATTCTAATTGATGGCAAAATTGGTAATGTCTGTAGCATATGTTTCATTAAGTAATGTTCTTACAGAACAAAGTGCAGGGAGCTTTCAGGTTCTGTATTGGAATGCCGAAAATTTAGTGTCTTCAACCTTCAGAGTTGATAGGCTAAACTCATGATGGCTAATGGATTTCAGACGGACGGAGGCCACTGTTTTAAAGCCTAAATAATGCATTTTAAAATAATTTAAAATGCTGTTAAGAATACTGCATCCTGACTTGACAAATTTTTTTTTACCTCTATGTCTATTTCTAGCCTCTAATTATATATAAAACTCCCTGTCTAGTTAAAAATGTATATTGCATATTGTCTGGTTTAAAATGTGTATTGTTTAACGTATATTTTAGTATTTCTACTTATTTATTGTCTATCCCATGTGCCTAGTCGTGCCACTGCCTATTTATTCTCTATTCTCTGTTCTACTGTTCTTTGTTTGTTTGCACTGGAAATAACCTGGAGCCACGTCGTCTCGTCTCTCTACAGTATATAGCAGAGATGACAATAAAGTTGACTTTGACTTTGACTTATTACCATATCAGTTAAAAAATTAAAGACACTGATAACCAAAAAATGCCTAATAATCCACCAGTGCCAATAATCGATCAATCCCTATTGATTAGTTCTGCAGTCCACAAATATTTATAAATCTAAAAGCTTTTGTTTTACAGTGTATATATGTGCATTTACGTTTTGCCGTTACTTGTCCAAAGCTTAATGTTCACTGTGACAACTGAATTTGGGAAGCTGTCGTGTTTCTAAAATCTGCTCCACTCGACAGGATCAGAACAAAATCTAGACACAGTGAACATCCTCTTGAGCTTGTGATCTTTTAGCTCGCTTTACATTCCAGTTCAAATAAGTGAGATGCTCAGAAGTCATGCACGTCTGTGTTTCTGAGTAAAAAGCTTAGTTTTACTGCCCCCTGGTGGTGATTTTGGGTAAATGCTGATGGAAAACAGCCTGTTTACTATTGCAGGGGCTTAAAACGGAACCTTGTCCAGAACTCAAAGCTCTGTGCTCTGCCCATAAACTCACGTACCGCATCAGTTCCACCCAGCACACCTGGTTCAGCTTATGAACCGTGCTACGAACCAGCTGAAGGAGCTGATGAGTTGGATCAGGCATTTTGTAGAAGATGATAATGAAATTGTGGGAAAAATCTTATGTACATGTAAATTTAATGTCATTTTCTTTCTTTTTTCAGTTTATCTACGATGAGAAGGTGACATGGTGAGTATTACAAATCACTATATTTTATATTTATGCATTTTTTACTGCATGCAGCAGGAAACATGGCGCACAAGACCCCTAAACTTGGCTTTATTGAGAGGTTGTGTGTTGTATTTTCCAGGTGGGAATCCCTCATCCTGATCTTGATGTACCTCGTTTACATTTTAATAATGAAGTAAGTAATGTTTATAAGATTGAATATTTACCAAGGATGCAGCTATCAGTTATTTTATGGGTTAAATATTTTATTACATTTTCTATTGTTTAATCTAGCAATTAGACAAAGGATACTTTTGGGGCAGTTGGTAGCGCAGCAGTTAGCGAGTCAGCCACGTGACCGGACTAGTTCAAGTCCCAAGCTAGTAAAGGTACCACTGAGGTACAGTCCCCAAGCACTGCTCACCAGGTGCTGCTAAAAAGCTGCCTACTGCTCCTCAAAAAAAAACAAATAACCTAAATTTATACTTCAGCTGCTCAGTGTCAAAAGTTTTAAAAAAAATGTATGTAGCTAATAAATACAAATGAAATTAAATAAAACGTATGTTAACATGAGGTGGCTTTGAGTGGCTTCCACCGGAGAAGGTTCTGACTTTAAGTGGCTCAAAATTTATGCAAAAAAAAAATCTGTATGATTTCTTTAGCAGCTGTACCTTTATTTATAAGCGCCTTTTGTTCCATTCAGGTTTAACTCTCGCATTGTGCGTCTTCTGGAGCGGAGGAAGAAGAACTCTACGAACCTGGGCAACGGTACGGCCAGCAACACCGATCTCGATGATGGTTGTGATGCTACAGCTGTGCTTCTGAAAAAAGGTGAGAAGATCCCCAGAAACAACACAATGCCTTTAATTTGTGGTTTCTTTCAGCTTTTTACAGTTGCTTTAGAAAGTTCTTTTTAACTCTAGACACAAAACATAAAACCATCAATTTGAATGTACCTTTTCAGAACATTTTTTAGAACATTATTTTTCCCACTGCGTACGTACAACGTAATGTTTTTGATGTTGGACGACCTGTGTTACAGTTGGTGACCTTATTGAGGTTTGAGTCAAGAGTTTTAAAAAATGGCATCACGGTTCTGAAACTAACACCCAAAAAAACACAAGTTGAAAGTGTATAATGTGGCCTTCTTCCTCGACTCTGTAGCCAATTTCCACAGGAAGCCGTCTGTGCTGATGGTGGACGAGCTGCTGTCCGCTTATCCACACCAGCTCTCGTTCTCCGAAGCTGGCATGAGAATCATGATCACCAGCCACTTCTCCCCTCGAACACGCCTCACCATGGCATCCAGGATGCTCATCACAGAGGTTAGAAACAAACACACAGACACACTGCAAAAAATGAAATCGTTACAAGCCAGAAAATCTTAAAAAGCAATAATAGATCTTTTTTTTTTTTTTTTTTTAAGAATAACTGACCTGACTAGACTTGTATGTGTGAGATAAATAATCTAATTTTAAGAAACGTCGGCTAAGAAAAATGTATTGATTATAAGAACTTCTTAGAATGAAATAAGAAATTTAATTAAGAGAACTGAAAGGTTCTCATGCTCTTCACTACGAGTTAAGAAATTCATGACAACTTTTCTTATTTTAAGAATATAATGTATTATTAAAGCTAAAAACATGGAAAAATGGAAAGATTTTTTTTTCTTGTTTTAGGAGACCTTTACAAGATAATTTTTCTCACTACATTGGCAGATAATTTTGCTTGATTCTGGTACCTTTTTTCTTATTATCCTTTTCTGACACTGATTTTTTGCAGTGCACTGATGAGTACAATAGTGAGATTCTTGAGTAACTAATCGTCTTCTGAAGGAGTTTGGTTTAAAAAATCAGCTTGCTAACAGAAAATGCTCCCAGAACATTCCTTTTAGGTAATTAGAAGGTTCTGCTGCGATGTTATATAACGGCTTTCTGTTAATGTTCCTACAATGTTGTCAGAACTTTTCGAAATAAATTTTATAAATGCAAACTTTACAAATGCAAACATTTAGAAAATCACATTTGAAAATACACTAAAACTTTAGATTATTCTGTTGAACACAACATTTTTATTAGAAACGTTTTTTAGAACCCATAATTGCAATGGTTATAAAACCAAGCTTGAGAAGTGTTCATAGGTGACAAAAAGTCAGTGAAATTCTTCTCAAATTTAGTTTTAAGAATTCTGCTTTTGAACACTTAGTTAAGCGTAAAAACAAAAGTTCACCGCCTTAAAATGTGAGTAAATTCAACTTGAGGATAACCTTTGTTTCAACCTAACATTGATACGAGTTGTTTAACTGGTGTGTAACTAATGATCATTTGGTTTTCAACTGGATACTCTTAGTTTAAACAACATACAGTGTTACATTATCCATTCAAGAAAACTCTCTCTCTTCACAATTTCAACTTCAGCACTCTCAACACTCTCATAACATCTACACTTAGCATCACTAACATCAAGTCAGGCACTGAAAGTGACACCGGGTGACTCTAAATGTGTTTTTCATTATTGGACCATTTCTTGATTTCAGCGTCAGCGGCTGATTAACAGTCGGTTCAGTAACGGCGACTCAGAGGTGGTGGTTAAGATGCCCGGGAGGCGCGGTGTGGAAAACGGACTGGCCGGAGCGGAGCGGGGCCTGAATGGACGCAGGGGCAGTCACCGTGACGACGACAGAGGAGGCACAGACGTTGGCACTGACACGGAGAACGAGAACGAGGACAACGAAAACAATGAGAATGACGAGGAGGAAGAAGAGGAGGATGAGAACGAGGGACCCTTCGTTCCTTTCCGCTGCCCAGGTAACATCAGCCTGTAGACATGGACATATGAATAACTTTCCTTAAGACTCAAGACCTAAAGTACCTAAAATATTCAAATATAATATATTAAATAATATATTAACATTTTTACTAAATTTGGCAAAGGCCAACACACCAGGTTTGGAAAACAAAGACTTTAATTAAATTTGTATGAAAAATTAGAAGTCAGTTATGGACAGATAATGTAAACAGAATAGCAGATGAAGGGATTTGTAATTGATATATTGACATGCTGAGTCACATAAGGGCGCGCGTTCCAGAATAAACGATGGAAAATCTAAATAAATGGCAGAATTGTGAATAGAACGCTGGTTGTTGTGGTTATTTATCAGCTAAAATATGGTTTGCGTCTGTAATAAAGGGGACATTTTGACCGAACTGGACCTTTTTGTGAGTAACGGCGCTCATGCGCGCACTCATAAACATAGCGCGTGTTTACATCGCGAAAAATGTCTAAAAATATTTTTATGCATTTACTTCTGGTATAGTGCACGGAACATCTCACAAATACTTTCACATACAGTACAGGGGGATCAGACGTCGTCTTGATCGCGCCACTGCAAACGTTGTGTGTCACTATTAAGCCTCCATGTGAAATACAAGCTCTAGCGAGTAAAATGAATTAAACGAAGCTTCTATTCTAGAAAAATTGCCTTGACCATTTTTGTAACAGAATTATTGGAGATATTGGAACAATCGTTTCAACTCTCCTTTACCGCAGTGCCACTTCCCGTGCACGACGAATTGAGTGTACACGCATTTACAGATCGGCTCCATAGAACGGGCCAATGCCACCGATACCCGATCCAGCTGTTTGAGCGGGTTATCGGGCCGATACCGATCCACATATCGGATCGGCTACATCTCAAATTATAATATTAATCTTAACTACAATACCATGTGAAATGGCAATTATCATAACGATATTTTCATTTAATGATACTAGTGTTTCGAACATTCTTTGTACTTGCAAAAACAGATAATTGTCGTTGATTTTGGTCAAAAATTTCCATTTAGTTGTTCACAGTTAGAGTTGTCATCATTAATACGTGGATCAGATATCGGTCCGATATCGACTCAAACAGCTGGGTCGGGTGTCGGTGGCATTGGGCTGGTCTATGGAGCCGATCTGTAAATGTGAGCACACTCAATTGGTTCTGCATGGGAAGTGTTACTGCGGTAAAGCTGGTTTATTGTTCAACATTTGCGAATTCCTACATATTGATATGACAACGAGCAGATCAAGCAGCGCAACACACTACGACCCCAAAAGCACATCACACCATTATACTGTTTAATTTCCTGAACAACACCAGCTCTCACTCACAATCTCTGTGTTTCTGGTGGTTTTAGCGCCGCAGGATTAGGGACCATCACTACATGACACAACTGTGTTTAAAGGAATAATTTTTGAGATGTTATTTTAATAATAAATAATTTAGCATATACATATGGGTGTGTAATTATTCCATTGTTTTAGTAGGAAAACAGTATTTAAGTCAAGTATTTCCTTAAGCAAAACAATAATCTCAGTCTTGTATTCAGACTTTTTTTAAGGCAATATTTTCTGTTTTAAAAAGGTTTAGAGATTGTATCAGATTTGACTGTATCCAAATTTACAATATCGGCATCAGACATAAAAAAAAAGTGGTATCGTGCCATGTCTATTTAAAACATTCATAAACATGTCTTCTGTCTGTAGCGGGAGCGTGCAATAAGGTGAAGTGGCTTTTGGGGTGGCCACTCTGTCTGCTGCTGTTTTTCACGGTGCCCAACTGTGCCACGCCTCGTTGGGAGCGCTGGTTCATGGTCACCTTCATCAGCTCCACGCTCTGGATCGCCGGCTTCTCCTACATCATGGTGTGGATGGTGAGCGCCCACATTTTTTAGCTAAATTCTGTTATCCTCATTCTACACAAAGGGAAACGGGTACACCTTCTGAAGCCAAAGATACATTTGTCAGAAAAGTAGTCTGTAAGCTTGAGAGATGGTGGTGAAGGAGCAAACTGTGAACCTTTGTTACATTTTAAAGGTACAAAATCATTGCCAGTAAAAAGTATATAACTATACCTTCAACAAACTTGAGATAGGGGCAAATAATGCAACAAATCAGTCGTGACTTAAATTAAGAATTGATGTTATTGAAATAAAACTGGCTTCTGGTAAATTTCCATGCAGTTGTAAGTCAAAATAATTTTGACACGTTAATTTTAATGGTTAATGCTGTCTTTTATATACAATTAATATTCTGTGTGTGAGTTCTGTACCTTTCCGATGGGCACGTGCTTGTACAGGTACATAACTAGGTATGTTTTTGTCACTACGAGTGCCGAAATGTTCTTTGGAGGTATAGACAAGACGGTATGTAAATATACCAATGTTTGAGATTCAGTGCTTGTACCGTGATAGAGTACAGCTGAAGCATTTCTATCCTGCTGTTGCCATACCTTGATCCCTCAGTGTGCACCCATTCCTCTCTCTACAGGTCACAGTTATCGGGTACACACTGGGCATCCCGGATGTCATCATGGGCATTACATTCCTGGCTGCGGGCACCAGTGTTCCTGACTGCATGGCAAGCCTTATAGTGGCACGGCAAGGTGGGCACTGTCTAGGAGATCAACACTTTCACATGACTATACACCATATATGATCATATTTGTCAGGTGCATTCTGTGCTGTGACGTGTACACAATGACAAATAAGCACTCACAGCACACCACAGCACGGCACACGGTGCACCACGATGAAATGCATTTGTATTGCATGTATTGCATTTGACCCATCCGTGAAGGAGCAGTGGGCAGCTAACATGGGCAGCGCCCGAGGAGCACTGCTTGGGGACGGTTCATTGTTTAGGAGTACCTCAGTGGTACCTTTACCTGTCTGGGACTTCAACCAGCAACCTCCCTATCTGTTACACTACCAACTGCCTGGGGTGGGCAATAGTGATATTGCTGCATCACTATACATTTTTATATTAGTTGATATCAGTAATTATTGATCTTGTTAAAACTTTTACTTTATACCAAATATGTGCATTGTAAGTTTTTTGTAAAGTAAGATCAGCCCAACATCTGCAACGGCCAGATATGCAGGGGCAGTTGGTAGAATAATGGTTAGGTCGTTCACCCCTTGATCGGAAGGTCGCCCCTTTGAATTCCAGAACCAGTAAAGGTACCACTGAGGTATTCGTGAACAAGGTACCGGCCCCAAGCGCTGCTCCCTGAGCGTTGGCCACTGCTCCTTTACAGATGGGTCAAATGCAGAGGTCATATTTCATTGTGGTGCACTGTGTGCTGTGCTGTGCTGTGCTGTGCTGTTCGCCATGACAAATTATCATTCGCAAATGAAAGTTTCCCGAATCTCTGTGTGAGCTATTCCACGGAATGTTTACTTCAACATTGTCGTTTTAAATTTCTTTCCAGGCCTGGGTGACATGGCAGTGTCTAATTCCATTGGCAGTAATGTTTTTGACATCCTGGTCGGTCTCGGCCTGCCCTGGACGCTCCAGACCCTGGCCATTGACTACGGCTCAACTGTGAGTACATGTTTTATGGCTATGAAATTTCATTTTAAACTTGAAATATAAAAGTATTTATGCAGTTATTTTCAGGGCTGGTTTCTTACTCCTGGTCTTGGACTAAGTTGTACCAATGGAGATTTACCATTTAAACTCAAAGCTAGTCTAGGACTAGGCTTAATCCTCGACTGGAAAATTGACAAATTGGCCTGGTTTCTTGCTCATGGATTAAGCCTAGTCTTGGACTAAATTGTAGTACCAATGGAGATTTACCATTCAAACTCAAAACTAGTCTAGGACTAGTCTTAAATCCTCGGCTGGGAAACTGGCCCATTATGTTTTAAAGATAATTGGGCTGGTTTCTTAAACATGGATTAAGCCTAGTCTTGGACTAAATTGTAGTACTAATGAAGATTAACCATTCAAACTCAAATGTAGTCTAGGACTAGGTTTAATCCTTGACTGGGAAATTGACAAATTATGTTTTATCTGAATAGTCACATGACTAGTTTCTCATCCATAACAAATGGCTGTTTTCTTGTTCATGGATTAAGCCAAGTCTTGGACTAAATTGTAGTACCAGTGGAGATTTGCCACTCAAACTCAAAGCTAGTCTAGGACTAGGCTTAATCCTCGACTGGGAAATTGGCCCAAAAGGTTTTGATGTGGTTCATTATGGTCGGTTGCTGATTATCTGGGATGTAATCCTTGTCAAGCTGTCCACAGAGCCCAGCTTAAATTGTTTTATCATGCAGAACCAGCTGATTGGGTTCTAAAACTCAGCTTAGTCAAAACACATGAAATTTCTATTTTTATGTCTGTTTTTAGTAGCAATAGCACATCACGACTTTATGTTGTAGATATCACGTTTCATTTTCCCTGAAAAACAAACATAATTTGCATATCTGTGCAAAGAGCAAACAGGAAAAGGGTTTCAGGAGAAGGCAGGAGTGGTGAGTATCCAAGAGAAACAAACTCCGTGTGCACCTGTTCTACAGCTTTGTGTTCCCATCTGGCCCAGATTGAGCACACATGTTCCAGAACTTTCCACAAGCCCACTAAGGCAAACGCAGAGAGGATTTTTTTTTTTTTGGGAAGTGATTTGTTGTCAGCCTGTTTTGGAGAGGCATGTAAGTTCCAGCTATACAAGCTTAGCTGTTTTGAAAGTTGCTCAAAATCTTGCGGTGACAACCAACTGCTTAAATACTTGCTCCTTTAGATCTGTTTTAAAACTGTTTTGGAACATGTGTTTTACACATGTCGTACTCAACAAAGCTGCAGCAAATGTGTTTTTATTCGTCAGAGCCGTACACTCTGTGTGACACTAGAGGGCGGTAATAGTGAGACTGGCTTTTAGGATCTTGAGAATCCCTTTTTGGTACAGCCATCCTCAAATATAGTGTAAATGAATGCATATAAATAAATATAGTATAGTCAAACCTTTTCTGCAGATCCCCGTTTTATCATATTCTCTTAAAATTGCCTCTCTGCACAGACATGCCTTTAAAACTGAATTATCTACCAGAATGAAAGTAAACCTGAATTTCTCTGCAAAAATGATACATTTAATGGCCACATTTTTCAGTGACTGGTGTTGAAGGTGGACTACACTAATGTGATAACTGATACATTCATACATTAATATTTATTTTTAAACAGATTCATCTGAACAGCAGAGGCCTGATTTTCTCTGTAGGACTGCTGTTGGCTTCTGTGTTTCTTACGGTAAGAATCAAACCGTGGATTTAGTTATTAACTCTTTGGGAATTCATTCATACGTTAAACAGGGTTTAACGGTTCTGAAACACTTAAAACTGCAATACAAATGTCCATGGTCCGTGGTCCCCCCAAATAATTTTCATTTACCCTAGGCCTTTAAAATAAAAGATCATTTTAAAAATATTTGAAACTGAACTTAGAATAACGTTAGCAAGTTGGCCCCGTGATCAGAAGGTCATCAGTTTGCATTCTGGTCCGGTAAAGGTACCACTGAGGTACTCATGAGCAAGGTACTGCCCCCAAGCACTACTCTCTGGGCGCTGCCCATGCCAGCTGCCCACTGCTCCTTTACGGATGAGTCGAATGCAGAGGTCACATTTTATTGTGGTGCACTGTGTGCTGTGATGTGCTGTGTTCACAATGACAAATAATTTTGGTTTGATTTTGGCATCCTCATTTCCTCTCGTTTTGTATATTTTGTTGATAAATTAATAAAAGCCAGAATTATTTTCCCTATTATTCCCTGTTTAGGCCGGTTATATGTAAAGTGCTTTGTGACAATGACTGTTGTTAAGAGCGCTATATAAATAAATTAGAATTTAAAGAAAAAACAAGAACAAGAGTAATGAACGAAACCACAGCTGGGGCAGTTGGTAGTGTAACGGTTAGGGAGTTGGCCCTGTGATAGGAATGTAGCTGGTTTGAATCTCGGACCACTGAGGTACTCATGAGCAAGGTGCCATCCCCAAGCACTGCTCCCCAGGCGCTGATAGAGTTGCCCACTGCTCCTTCACGGATGGGTCATGTGCGGAGGTCACTTTTTTTTTTGCGGTGCACTGTGACAAATCACTTACTCACTCAAACACCAAGTCCTAAATTGTGGTGCGTTTCATAAAAAGCATAGTTGCTAATGTTTTGCAAACTACGTAGCAACACTATATTAGTTGCTAATGTACACTATGTAGTTAGCAACTATGCTTTTGGAAACGCACCCCTGGACATGTGGATTTTCGAGAACCGTTACACCCCGAGTCATACTGCATATGTAAGCATCTGTGTAAAAGCTGGATACTGCTGGAATTCTACAGTGATAATAATAATAAAAATAATAATAATAATAATAATTTCCACTTTCCTGCAGCTTCTTGGTGTGCATCTGAACAAGTGGACCCTGGATAAGCGCCTGGGCTTCTTGTGTCTCCTGATGTACGCCGTTTTCCTGTGCTTCTCCATCCTCATCGAGTTCAACGTCTTTATCTTTGTCAACCTGCCCACTTGCCAGTGATGTCTCCCTCTCTTTCTCTCTCACGACGGGCCTAATGCGAGGATGAAGCCCTTCCTAATGATCCTCATCCTCCTCATCCTCCTCCTACTCCTGCATCTGAGGAAGGTCCGGTCTGTCCTTTAACCTCCCGAATCCTGTCGTTCCTCTCGTTTCTTGCCACGCTGATGGAGCAGCGGCTTCGGCCAGTAGACAGGAGAAAGGAGGAGAAGAAGAGCGAGCGTTTCGGGTCAGGGATCTGCAAAGAGAAAAGAGACTTCTCAGCCAGATTAAAGGGAGATGTACAAAGATGACTACTGCCTGGTTTGATGTGAAAACAAAAAAAGATTTTTTGGATATTTTATATGGATAATTAAGTACTGAATTGTTATTGAATTATTATGAGGAATATCTCGATCATGATTTAGGATGACAGATGTTTTAATAGCTGCTACACTGGCTGAGAGGAGGTAAAAAGGCTGGACTTGGTCACGATGTACTGAGTACTTTTTGAGATGATAATCATCCGGATTCCGATGATTTTATGATGATGTTGATATACAAGTTTGTGATTTTTGGAAGATTTCTTAAGAGATTACTTTGGGACTAGCTGAAAGGTACTGGTTACCTGTTGTAAATACTTCAAGGACATTACTGCTGATGTGGTTGAGATCCCTCCCTCTCTTCTAATGGGCATTATTACCCTTAACACCAAGTTCAGTCCTCCCTCCCCAGCTGTGTCTGGACACCAGGGATGGTTTGAGGGGAAATGATTTTAGTTGTGTTAAATTTGTTTACTTTTTCTTTTTTTGGTCTAGAAAACAAAAGTTGAATGGTTCCTAAACACGAATGGGTTCATTTCGGATCATAATAGTTCCGATTAACATGCTCTGGGCAGGTTTTTCTTTTTCATTTTATTTATTTATTTATATTTCTTCTTCTCAATGGTCATTGGAGACGTTTGAGTGGTGGTTCAGGAGGAGATGAATCACAAATCATATTCGTAGTCAACCTGCCAACAATAACATGTTTAAAGCGAGAATATGCTGACCCTGCTATAAGGGACGTGTAAAAAGAAATAAGATGTTTACGGATTATTTTTTGTCTGTTAATCTGTATATATTGAAGCAAACATTCTTCTATTTAATAATTTATTGAAAGCTATTTATGCGTATTAATTTCCGATTGTGGTCCTAAACAAAACAAAACAAAACACAAACAGCTCTCCCAAAGAAGAGGCCATTTTGGAGTTTCAGCCAAGCTACGTCACTTTACCTTTCAGAAGCTTTGTCATATTTCTTTAGTAAAACAGCTTCAGCATATCCGAATAGTCTGATCACTGCTAAGAGTGAACAGACGGTGTGTGTGTGTGTGTGTGTGTGTGTGTGTGTGTATGTGTTAATGCCATCATCTTATTTTAAGACAAAGGACCAACTGCAATCCCAGATAGCTGATTAACAGGATGGTTTCCTGATTAAAATGAAGCTGACGATTAATTTTTTAAACTTTTAATCCAAAATGTAGCACTTCACTGTATACAGATTAGATTTGATTCTCAGATTAGATTCTCAGAATAGAATAGAATTATTTTTAGAAATTCAATATCTACAACTCCACTAGTCACAGAATCTCGTCCTGTTTGGACTGCTCTTCATCATTTCTGGAGAATGTTTGCGGGATCTCAAGATCTCGGATGAATATCTGTATCCGCATCTGATCGACTACACTGAAATGTTCTTCAACACACCTGCTTTGACCTGCATTTCTTACCCGAGGTCTTTGGAGTGTTCTTAGGGGTGTTAATCGTGATTCGCTATTGTATCGATTCAGTGGACATCGATTCAAAGTCTGCCGATATCACAGAGTCTGTTTAGATATGAGACATCATATGCTGACAGTCACTTCAATTGATATCATATCCCAACAAGCAATTTGGCACTTTTATTCTTAATCACAAATTGACCTCCTGTTCAATATTAGGGTTCTTACAATATGTATGATGTGTGATTAATGATTTCATTTTGGATTGGGGCCTCATTGAATCGATGTAGATCGATGTATCGTTACACCCCTAGTTTAGTCGCAAACTGTGGAAAGGAACATCACATATTTTATGCACTGACTGCAATTCTCTCGGTCTTACAGTTCTTATTCTTTGATGGTAGAATTTAGCTCTAACTGACATATCCGTAAAACTCAGCAAAGTATTTTTATCATAACGTTTGTACTGTGTGATGCAAAATGTTTCCAAATGTCTTCTGCTTTCAATTTAGGATGTCAGATGTAATCAATATGTAAATACTTTAGCTCATAAAGCTAATTTTTGACTTTGTCAGCTCACTGATGGTTTTTAACAGTCTTTCTTTGTGTGTACTAAGTCACAACTCCTGTAGAACCTGCATTTTGCTTCTAGGGTAGGACAAAAAAGTGTTCTCAGCACCGCAAAGACATGTTAGTATATAACAAACACCACTTTGGACAAAAATTACAACGTCAGTATTAGTTGTAGGATCTGATCTTTGTACCATTTCTGTTTTCTGTAAAGCTTGGTTAATTCCAGATAGAATGTATAATATGGAGCTGTTAGTTTTGGATTATAAGGGTTATTTAGCATTAGTTAGTTCATTTGTTGTTTTATGGAAGGTTATGTTTAGGCGATTATTTAAAAAAATAAATTGAGGGAAAACAGGGTTCACTTTAGAAGTCTGGTTGATTTGTATGGCAATAATAATAATAATGTTCATTATTAGTTAATGTGTATATATTGCCTCTTGTAAGTCTGGAAACTTTATGGAACTGTATAATGCACCTACTAATTTCAGACAGTAAACAAAGTGATTTTTGCTGAAGGTTATAACATTGTATTTCTACACGATGACAATGAATGAAAGCTTATAATGAGTGAAATGGTTGCACATCACTTACTCTAAATTTTTTTTGATTGTTCACCGTTAGGCACACTTTAATAATGCACCTTTAATATTCTACTGTAACACAATTGGTTCCAGTTAATTTTTTGCGATGACAAAAAAGCTGGTATTTTCACAGAGCCAGGATCCTTTAAAAGACAGTTTTGTAGCTGATTCTTTGATAATTGTTAAAGACTGATTTTTTCTGTACTGGAGTACACAAATACTGTTGTCCTGATCAGTTCATCAATGGCCAGTTTCAGTCAAAGAAACATCAGTATTGTGCCGTGCTACTGTTCCTCTGTATGCACAATGTTCACACCAACTAAAAGCAAAGGCAAACATATTAACCCACGTTCATGGGTAGAATATTTTTTCCACACATATCCCACTCAGAGAGCTGGCATTCTTTAATGGATAAGAGCATTTTGGGGGAAAAAAAACACGTGATATTTATAGGGTGATGCATTGCTGATGTACATATATACATACATGTAAATGTATTTATATTTTTGTCTTAACCTGTATATCTGTTGACTATATTTTCATAGAAAGTGTAATATGTTTCGGTCCTTCATCCATTTCTGTTGTGTTTAGATTTAAAAACACCCTTGGGTTTGCTAATTCGCATGAGGATACTTAAATAGTAGAAACTACTTATTATATAATGGTGGACACTGAAGCGAGCGCTGTGGAGTTAGAATATTTTAGATCATTGCATGTTTTTCAGGGGAATACTGCTGGATCCTTGACTCTTCAATGATGGTAACAGTAAATGTTTAAGTCAGCATAACTATGGTTTACTATACATTTCAGAAAACATGAAAATCAATTGTTGGCTTTATGTACTGATGTAATTTTCTCTTTTTTTTGTTCAGGTGTTTCAAGTGTATATCAGAGTACATTTTCGCTACTCAAGCATAAATAAAATAATCTTTGCTAAGGCCAAAATTAGCATTGCTTTTTTTTTCTTTTTTTTTTGTGTCCAGTGTGGGTTGTAGTTCATTTGACTATATAATGTGCGTATATAGAGAGAGAGGGAACTATATATAGCTATTTATAGAGCTATATACTTCTATATATGTGATAACTGTTAATGTAATAATAGTGCTGATAATTATGCTTAAATTTGTTGTTCATTTTAGATATATTCCTCTATATACTTTTATGTAATACTTTAAGATGTTCTTAACTTTAATATAATCTATATGCTTAATTTTTTACCGTTTATATTAAATTATGAACATTAACAATTCAATATTTTTTTTTATATAAGTATAAATTCTATTTTGTGGGCTGTACTCGGTATTTCTTAATCTCTTGGAGAATCTTGGACCGGATTTAAGAGAATGTGTTCGACATAAATATAAATCACTCTACATTTATCTGTGTGATACCAATAGACTTAAAGTTTTAATATTTTATTACCCATTACTATCATGTGCAGTTGTTATTGTACATTGCAATACAATAAGAATAATAAGTACAATTACACTATATACATGACATGGTGTATTGGTTTTAAGCCACTATATAAGCAACAGTAATATTAATCAACACATTAAACAGCAATTATATTTCACAGTGGCTTATATCGCCAAGAAAATGAAAGCAGATTAAACACGACAGCGCCATATCTCCAGGTTTATCCATGCTGGTTATAGCAAGTCGTAATCTTCTCGTAATTATCCTGCTAGCATAATTAAGATATATTTTCTTTTAATTACTATATGTCATAGGTTTTTTTGTTATAATTACGAGATATTTTGTTTAATTACAAGGTCTGTATGTTATAGTTAAGAGATTTCTTCTCATAATTACGAGATATTTTAGTTAATTACGGGGTCTGTAGTAGGGAATTGTAGTTCGCCGAGAAATTTCCAATGTCCAATGATTCCGCCTTCTGACAAATTAGTCTCTAAGGCTTTTGATTTTATATTGTTGTTTTGTTTTGTTTTGTTTTTACCAAAAAGAAACAGAAAAGAACGGTTTCGACTATTATTTGTTTTGACAAGAGTTTAGCTAACAAGTTTGTGATTAATGGAGACGGAAACCCGCGCGGTGAGGCTGCGTCACGTCGAGGTTTTAGTCCACAAACACTTGGCAGATAATTTCTCATAATTACGAGATATGTTATTTTAATTAGGAAATCTGTTTGTCATAATTAGGAGATATTTTCTCATAATTACGAGACATTTCCTTTTAATTACATCTGTGTGAAATAGTTTGGAGATATTTTATCGTAATTACTAAAGTGTTTTATAATGTGATAAAGTGTCTTTTTTCTTTGGTGAATGTAATGAGCTTCATTACCTATTAAACAACAATCTTACAAACTGAAATGTAAATATTAAAACCAAATTAGAATATTTTTAAAAAATAAAATAAAGTAAGAAAGCACGAGTTTCCGCTTGTCGCGCGCTGCTATCGCTTCTGGGAATTGTAGTTTGCCGAGAAACTTCCAACGTTGTGGCAACGTTGCTCTGACGTTGCGGCAGCGTAATAAGCCCGGGCTTGCTAGCTTAGCAGCAGCGTTTCCGCCTTCTGACAAAGGAGCCTTTGGGTTTTTTAAACAAAAAGTAACAGAAAAAAACCGTTTCGACTATTATTAGTTTTGACAGAGTTTAGCCAACAAGTTTGTGATTAATGGAGACGGAAACCTGTGCGGTGCAGCGGCGGCGTGTCGAGGTTTTAGTCAACAAACACATAGCAGACACGGCACTGCAGAGTCTGCAGCAGCAGCTGTCGGAGCAAATTCACCGTCTCTCAGATGGCAAGGACAAGACAGAAGATGTGCCCGAAACAACAGGGCGGACTGATGCCAACTGTGATGCAGAATCTCTCTCAGAATCTCACAGCGCAGCAACAGGAGGAGGAGGAGGTGCTGAGGAGGAGGAACAGTTGATGCACGACTCCCCATCATCACCACCACCGTCATCATCCTCGTCATCATTATCATTGCCATCGGGTAACTGGACCTCATTCACCAATATTTGAGGGTTAAGACATTTGAAGATTATAAGCTATAATGCATGTAATACAATGTGCGTAAACTCCTCAGCAGTAGCAGGTTCTGTTCGTATCTACAGTAGGAACAACTGTTAAATATGAAAACATTAGTGAATGTTAGAAAACTTATTTTAAGTTTCTAATGTTTTTAAATAATGTTTCTTCTTTGAAATACATAATAATTTACAACGATTTTCATTAAACTACTCAACAGATATTAAGTAGCTAATATGTGTTTGTTCAACAGTGTTTTATTACAGACATTCATAAATCTGTGTGGGTTGTGTTGCTTTGTTTTTTATTTGTTTGGTTTATTTTTGTCCTTAACTTCCATTGTCAAAATAATTATAGAGACTTCAGGACAAAGAAAAATCATATCCCTCCTGCTTGAGATTAAGGAAGAACAAAAGAGGCAGTGGGTTGTACTTAAAGAGCTGCAGGCCCGAGTTAAAGGATCCATGTATGAGGAGGACGGTGAAACCCTCGATATAGACTTGCCTTTACAGACAATGGATCAACTGGGTGACGCAGAAAAGCGTTTAAAAGATACTGCAGCACAAAAGCAAATGGTAACTATTGCATTTTGCCACGTGGGTGATGGAAGTTTTTGTGATTTGTGGATTGACTGAGGTTTTCTTTACATTTAAACGCTAACATCTGGATAGTCCAAACCACATTCGTAAGTGAAACAATTGCAATTGTTATTAAGCAAAATGCACAAACATTTGCACACAATTAAGTCAATGAACAAACATTTTAGGGGCACCAGCTGTCGTTTAGTTTAGAAAATCATAGCTGAAAAATCTGGTGTGAGAAAAGTGCAAAGATGAATGTCAGTATAGATAAGATTAGACTGCTTCATGCTATTTTATCTAGAAACAAAAATCACGTGTAAGTAATACAAATTATAATTCATGTATGTTTTTGGCCTACAAATATTTTAGAGATTGATTTCTCTGTTCATTGTCAAATGTCCACCTGGATGCTTGCTGCCATGTTTTTAACATCTCAACTTGATTATTTTTGCTTAGGTGTCCCACCTCTCTGGAGTTGGCGGTGCAACATTTGAAGATGCTGTCAGGCGCATGATGCAGTCAGTTTTGTCTTTTAGTTTAGGCTCTGAACTAAACTGGCTTGGTCGTGGACAAAAAAGAAGCTTCGGAAGCACTAGACTACAGGGAGTTATGTTCCGTAAGTTCCGTTCTGTATGTTCCCCCCCCAAGTATTGATATGTAAAATATGGGTCACCAAAGGGAACTTATACCCTTAATACCCTTGTAAATCAGACTTGGTTTTTGCTATAAAGACAGGTCATGTGATGCAACTAGACATTAGTACATTATTTTTGAGCGTCATTTAAAAGGAATTATGAGCTCTTAAAAATATTTTGTGCTCACACAAAATAATTCTCTGGGTCCCTTGAAAACATCTTGTGCCAGCCATAAAAACTTATTGTACTTCTTGAAAAATTCTCATACTCATGCAGCCTTATGGTAACAAAATAGCGTCTTGTGAGCATGTTAGAACATCTCGTGCTCACAAAAAAATGTCCTGTGCTTATGTTTTTTTTGTTCCGCAGGTGCATTAAAGAGGAGCCATGTAGGAAAGAATGCAACACATCATGAGTTCGCAGAAGTGGCGAAGAGGTGGTTACGAAACGCTCCATTCAGACAAAGAGGCAGCAACCACAAACAGCATTGCGAACCTCCTGCTGAATCCATGTGCCCCGTGGAGCCTCATACTGATACGGAGGGATGACCACTGCAAGAATCTGTTCACATTTCCATTTGTATTAAGTTCCTCTTCCTTCCTCTTCTTCTTCTTCTTCTTCTTCATCTTTCTAGTCAGTTTAATTTCTTTGATAAGATCATTACTTGTGTGCTCCACTGGTTGAACGTTGCTGGCAGTGAACTTGTAAATGTAACTACAGCCTAAATGAGATGTAATTCAGTATAGCATTTTAAAGGCTTACTCTTAAGTACTGCTCCACTGCTGTATAGAAATTAGTGTTATGGGAAAATTATCATGACATAGTTGTATATTGTTACAAATTTTTGTTTGCTTACATGAAAATAAATCATGTGATCACTCCCTTGCTCTGTACTTATCTTTTTTCTTAAACGTTCTCCACAGTGCTGTGCAAAAGTATTGTGCCAGGCATCACTTACTTGAATTTTGCTAGGAAAATGAGAAGTATGTAAAGTGATTTATTGCAACAGGTGCAAGCATGCATGCAAATACTAATTCTCAATACTTTTTAAAAATGTTTGTCAGTTTGGTAACACAATATGAAGAAATCAAGGGTAGCTTAAGAGTTATGCACTATATATCATTCAGACTGTATATCTGTTTATGGTCTTAAATTGGGGTGGTGGTGGTGGTACCTAAATGGTACAAATAGTCCAGCTGGTGGCCTGTATAACTGGTCAAAGGGCTGTAAGTTTGACTGGCTGGTGGAAATGACAACACAATGGGATTTTGAAAAGGGCTAGGCCTGCTGATTTATGTTACAATTATCATTCATTCATTTTCTGAACCACTGAATCCGAGCTGGGGTCGCGGGGGCAGCGGAACCTTTCCTGTGGGCTTTTCTAGCGCAAGGCGGGGAACAACCCTGGGCAGGCACCAACACACTGCAGGGCACACCCACATGCATTAACACCTCACGAGACCAATTTAGAGTCGCCAGTTAACCTATATTGCACGCCTTTGGACTGTGGGAGGAAACCGGAGCGCCCGGAGAGAACCCACGCAAGCGCGGGGAGAGCATGCAGGCTCCACAGGGAAGGGCCCTATGGCCGTCACCAGTGTTCGAACCCAGGGCCTTCTCGCTGTGAGGCAGCAGTGCTAACCACTCCGCCACCATGCCGCCCGTTACAACAGTTATGTTTTATATAATTATTTGACTACGTTTACATTTGATTTTGTATTTAGAACTTATTGTGGACAGGAGATGCAAATGAATTAAAAATACAGTATGTGTGAGATCTGCACTGAGCAACACTTCAAGTTTTCTGACAAACTAACTGCCTCTGTCATCCTAAGGTCGGCAGGTTTGTGAGGAGCCATCTTTGACTTCTGCGATTCAAGGCAGGTTTTCACTGTACAACTTAAGCCTGATTTGATCCCTGTTTGTCATTCAAAGCGGGTTGGTCCTAATATGGGCAAAATACACATTGGTGCAAATAAAGAACGACATAGTGTAATAGGGAAACTGACTGTAGTCTTTGGAATTCACAGCTGAATTTAGTAAATCATGTTTGAATGTCAGGGCTAAAATTGAGACGTAAGTCTGCCAGTCTAAATTAGTAAATGTAATTATGATTACATTTACATGCGATACTTACATGTTACTAGCATTCACCTGGTTTTCATCATCATTATTTTATATTTACATTTTATATTGTTTTATTACAGCCTAGCTGCAAATCCCTCCACCCCGCCCGTTTATGTTTTCTAATAGAAATTGTAGTTTATTGCAATTGTAGTGGTTTGGCCACACTAGCAATTAAATGTTAGCAATTAAATGTAACTTTTCATTTACCTCTTTTAACAGTTTCACCCCTCTATTCCTTTTCCACGTGTTTTAGCACACTCAATCACGCAATTTCTTCAGGAATTGCTAGTCCATTGAAGCCAGCGCACAGTTTATTTCAGTTTACGTGTTTTAACTGTTTTGGGTTTTATGTGGAGTTTTAACTCTTATTCATCAATCAGCAGCCAGTACATTTGTAAACATTGCCACTGAATGATGAGATACTTCAATGCAAAAATAACCCTATCTAGAATGGAAAATCATAATAAATACGCACTGCTGGTTTAGGAATATTTGAATGTTGGAGCCTGGGGCAAGTTTACCAGAGAGCAGCCACTGGCAGATGCAAAGTCCTTTCGTTATTATCGTTGGGGCTGTATCTGAGAAATCCTCATTTATTATGGGCATCAACAACTAGTTTGGGGTGTTGGGACGCTGGAGCGTTTGGAAGTTGGATTCAGACTCTATCCAAGACTCTATCGAGTCGACTGATTCAGGTTTAGCAAAGTTCCAATAAAAACTGCATTGTGAGTTTACACTGTATTGCGGACACTACGATGTTGTATCAAAGATGTATTTTGCCCTGGCTCTTATATATACACTGTATGTATGTATATATAGAGAGAGAGGGGAGGGGGGAAATTTCACATTTCAATAAATACAGTATACAATGGGGCAGAAAAGTATTTAGTCAGCCACCAATTGTGCAAGTTCTCCCACTTAAAAAGATGAGAGAGGCCTGTAATTTTCATCATAGGTATACCTCAACTATGAGAGACAAAATGAGAAAAAAAAAAATCAAAAGTTCATCAAAAACAAAAGTTCATCTCAATACTTTATCTACCCTTTGTTGGCAATGACAGAGGTCAAATGTTTTCTGTAAGTCTTCACACTGTTTCTGGTATTTTGGCCCATTCCTCTATGCAGATCTCCTCTAGAGCAGTGATGTTTTGGGGCTTTCGCTGGGCAATACGGACTTTCAACTCCCTCCAAAGATTTTCTATGGGGTTGAAATCTGGAGACTGGAGACCACTCCAGGACCTTGAAATGCTTCTTACGAAGCCACTCCTTCGTTACCCGGGCGGTGTGTTTGGGATCATTGTCATGCTGAAAGACCCAGCCACGTTTCATCTTCAATGCCCTTGCTGATGGAAGGAGGTTATCACTCAAAATCTGACGATACATGACCCCATTCATTCTTTCCTTTACACGGATCAGTCGTCCTGGTCCCTTTGCAGAAAAACAGCCCCAAAGCATGATGTTTCCACTCCCATGCTTCACAGTAGGTATGGTGTTCTTTGGAACTCAGCATTCTTTCTCCTCCAAACATGACGAGTAGAGTTTTTACCAAAAAGTTCTATTTTGGTTTCATCTGACCATATGACATTCTCCCAGTCCTATTCTGGAGCATCCAAATGCTCTAGCAAACTTCAGACGGGCCTGGACATGTACTGGCTTAAGCAGGGGTACACGTCTGGCACTGCAGGATTTGAGTTCCTGGCGGCGTAGTGTGTTACTGATGGTAGCCTTTGTTACTTTGGTCCCAGCTCTCTGCAGGTCATTCACTAGGTCCCCCCATGTGGTTGTGGGATTTTTGCTCACCGTTCTTGTGATCATTTTGACCCTACGGGGTGAGATCTTGCATGGCGCCCCAGATCGAAGGAGATTATCAGTGGTCTTGTATGTCTTCCATTTTCTAATAATTGCTCCCACAGTTGATTTCTTCACACCAAGCTGCTTACCTATTGCAGATTCAGTCTTTCCAGCCTGGTGCAGGTCTACAATTTTGTTTCTGGTGTCCTTTGACAGCTCTTTGGTCTTGGCCATAGTAGAGTTTGGAGTGTGACTGTTTGAGGTTGTGGACAGGTGTCTTTTATACTGATTACGAGTTCAAGCAGGTGCCATTAATACAGGTAACGAGCGGAGGACAGAGGAGCCTCTTACAGAAGAAGTTACAGGTCTGTGAGAGCCAGAAATCTTGCTTGTTTGTAGGTGACCAAATACTTATTTTCCACCATAATTTGCACATAAATTTTTCAAAAATCAGACAATGTGATTTTCTGGATTTTTTTTTCTCATTTTGTCTCTCATAGTTGAGGTAAACCTATGATGAAAATTACAGGCCTCTCTCATCTTTTTAAGTGGGAGAACTTGCACAATTGGTGGCTGACTAAATACTTTTTTGCCCCACTGTATATAAATTCAGTATATAGGGGTTTGTGAGGACCTTGCTGTCTCCTAAAACACATTTAATAAATGTTTTATCTTCGAGGGCATTTTTTAATGAAACTAAAAGAGGTAAAAGATTTGCTTTTGGTTACTAAAGTTAAGGTTAGGGTAAGGGTAAGGTGTAGCTTTATAATTATTTACAACTAGTCACTATGGGAGTCAATGGAAGGACCATACAAAGATTCAAAAACACAAGTGTGTGTACGTGTGTGTAGAAAGAGCACCTGCTTAATTAACAACAGCGATTAAATAGATTATATATTACACCCACCAGATCTATAAGAGAAAATGTATAGTAACATGTATAATAAGTGTTCTGAAACGTCTGAATGCCCGGTCTTTGATTAATGCAACAATTGTTGTTAAGTAGCAGCTTTGTTTGGCGTTTTTACAAATGCTTTGTGCATGTTGTAAAAGTAGAATGAGCATCAACATCAGAAACACGATGTTTATTAAACATTATTAGTTTGCTGCTCCCTGTCATGTTAATCCACTTATGTTTGTGCACTTGTATATAACGGAACCGAACCGATGCGAGAGGTCACAGCAGCACTGTAGCAATTTGGATTTCAGTTCAAACCACATTTTAAAACTCGAATTATTTGCGTTGAGGAGTGTATTGTATTTTTAAAAGAAATGTCCATGTGTCCGCACGGCCTTTAAAAAAAAAAGACCTTTAAACACAATAGCTTGTTAGACTAACAAAGGCTCTTCGCGTCCAAGACATTCCAGCGCAGACCACGTGACGTGAAACCCGACGCACGTCCACTTTGTTCTGGCGGAGTTTGTTTTTACCGGGAGAAGCTCGCTGCGCACACAGTAGCTTTACTCACTTACGAACAGCGGAGCAACACTCTCCTGAGGCAGACAAAAAGACATCTTCTCCAAGGAATGGAACAAACGCTAAGACTTGAAGAAACAACCTACTGTGCATTTTGCCAAATGGAGTAGACTGTTGTAAAAACAGCGCGACTACTTTTGTCGGAAACCGGAGCTTCAGTTTTTTTGCACCGAGCATCAAGCCGAGGTGAGCATCAGAGCCTTAAAATCATTCCTGAATCAACAAATGACTATGTAAACAGTTTGTGTCTCTCAGAATTTCATCAGGACACAGTTAACATGTGCGCTATGTTGTGCGTTTATGATAACAAACCACTTGTAAAAAGTTTCCGGTCACTTGTCCTTGTAGGACTTCACTAATATAGTTAACATAGGTTTGAGTAATACAGTGTACAGAGAGTTGTTTCTTTATTTTGTTCCCGAACCAGCACATGTTTGAAAGAAAAAGCAATTTAAACCTCAGCCCTGAAGCGGTTTACTGCTTTGGCCATGTGGTAAAGAGTTGTGACAACATAGCTGCAAAAAAATTGTGTCATTTCACATACTCCCATGACTATATAGTTCCTTGTTAAGTTGCTGAATGTGTTGTATTTATTTTTATTTAAACTCTCAGGGCCAGTTTCTCAGTCAAGGATTAAGCCTAGTTCTAGACTAGTTTTGAGTTTGAATGGCAAATCTCCATTGGTACTACAACTTAGTCCAAGACTAGGCTTAATCCATGAGCAAGAAACCAGCCATCAGTGTCCGGTTCAAACAGTGTCAGTCTGGTTTGTTTTGCTCACAAATCCACGTCATAAGCGGCAAAACTGGGCCACTGCCACCCACTATTGGCTATAATTAGGAATTGAGTCGAAACTTTAGGTCATACTACAAATGACCAGTTTGTGAACTTTGTTGTAAAAGCTGGAGTTGCATTTCTCCTGAAGCTGGTCATCAGGGTGGAGTCCCAAAGCAGCACAGGTTACACTGACTCAGACTCAGGATATTGTTTCCGTCCTGTCCAATAGGACATTGACCTCTGTGGTGATGTAAGGTGACTGTGTCTCATTTATCAACCGTTCTTAAGAGGACGTTCTGAAAAGTCAGTTTTCACCAAGTTTTAGACATTCAC
The DNA here is from genome assembly GCA_032718565.1 of Distichodus sexfasciatus. Taxonomy (NCBI): domain Eukaryota; kingdom Metazoa; phylum Chordata; class Actinopteri; order Characiformes; family Distichodontidae; genus Distichodus; species Distichodus sexfasciatus. Next base: position 690,718 of record JAVGVS010000217.1, on the reverse strand, counting down.
CCCTGTTTGTTCTTGGGTAAGAACAGAATCTACAGAGTACCTTTATTCACATTTATCATGTATGTTTGTGCGAAACTTTACTGGCTTTTCTTCAGTTCTTATTTTGTATCTTATTAAAACCTTTTTACATTTCTTAACTTTTTAAGATCAAAGTTAAGAAAACATTATTGGTGAATGAGGCCCACTGACTCCTGGGGTGACGTAAGGTGATCGAGCATCATTCACCAGCTGTTCTCCAGAAGAAATTTGTTTTTAAAACCCGCTTATGCAGTTTTCATGAAGATTCTGACATTCCCCACTGTTTTCTTATTTTTTACTTTTAAGATTTGTGCCTCACACAGAACGTACAACTGCTACAGAGCACTCTTGTGCACATTTTTGCATGCATGTTCGTGCAGAACATTAGGTTATTTCTTCATTTCAACTGTTGTATTATATACTGTTTAAATGCCTGAACTTTCTTACGTTTTTCTTACATGTTTTCTTACATTTAGCCCACAAATTTGATCAAAACCCTTCTCTACCTCTTCTGAAACGATGCTGTCCACTTCGGGTCTAACTACCTCTGACAAGCTGTATCTGTAGCACAGACACGCTGCCATTAAAACTAAGTCAGTATTGTTTTGCTTTCCACTTTTCCACCTGTGCCTGTGAAATCTGTTAAGAGGATTAGTCTCAGAAAGCAGCAAAACAGATTTCATGCAGAAACTGGCATGACGGTGTAGAATTCTAGAGGAGAAAAGTGACCTTTTGTGGGTTTTTTTTGTTGGTTTTAAGACTTTGCAGTCAAATCCACCCCATAAAGCTTGTGAAAATATGACCCACATTACTATTATAACACTGATTATGAACATATATTTACCTTGATAGTAAATTGCTTTTATTTTATTGGTGGAAAATTAAGGAAAAGTTGTGGAAGTTTTTTTTACTGATGTGAGAAATGGGGTTGGTGAAATTCTTATTGTTTGTATCTTTATATTGTTGGCCTATTTCCTTTTTTTTACACAGTTCTGGGACGACAAATGCCTGACCAATAAAAATAGCTGGTTAACCACAAAGTGTAATGGGGAAGCAGAGATGTCACGCTTTGTGTAACTGTAGTGAAGTTCAAGATTTGCTCATCTGAAACCGCGTGTGCGTGCAAATAATCAGCAAATGTTTGGCAAGTGATTACATGCTTCCCAGCATGTGAAGTGACTGTATTCTACTGTATTTGAGTTAACAGTTTTCATGAAATTTATCATGGCACTATGTGATCGTGTGCATGTCTTTTTCACTGAAGGTGCTTCATGTTTTATATGTTTATGTAAGTCAATTAAGCGATTATAGATGACATAGAAGAGCAGTGATTTATATTCTGAAACAAATTCCAAATTAGTCAGTGCTGGAGGCCTGCCATGTAGTGTGATTAACTCTAGTCTTAACAAAGTGGACCATTCAGTGCAACTGCAGCATTTTTGCTAATATAAACAGAGACATTGTTTAACCTTTGTCTTTCTGTATTATGCAACAGTTATTGTTTATGTTTTTTGGCCACTATTTAATGTAGATGTCTGTATTACCACAGTGTAGTCGAAATAAAGGACAACGAGCCCGTTGTGCAGGGACGTGAGTAATGCTCAGCATCAACGGCATTGACATTAAGCGCTGCCTGAAGTCATTTTTAATGGCTCAGTGCTGACCCACACACTTAGAATGGTTTAAATGCAATTTACAGTCTAAATAGAGATGTCAGCTGTGTGAGTCTTAACCACCAAGACCTAAAGAGTTAGTTACGTATAGATACTAAGGGGTTTGTGAGATTGCGGTGTGTTAGAATTATGTCAGACTCACATCGTTTCTTAAAATTGAGATAACACATGAAAGTTTATGCCACATCAACAGAATACAGCAAAAAGACTTTAAAGATGCAAACTTATGATAAAATAAACAGGAAAAGATTAGTAAAAACATTCCATGACAATGTTGGCCGAACTGCAGTCTGCTAATAGCTTTAATTTGAATTCAAATAGTTCAAAAGGCTTTTGTCATGTCTTTTTCATCCAAAAATAAACAGTGTGTGGGAGTAGAGTCACAAAGACGAACTAAAGCAAGAAGGAAGCACAACGAATAGGTGTATAGGAGCCAATTCTGTGGTTGTGTGTGTGTGTGAGAGAGTGTTTGTGTGGCTCATTATAGCAGTTCAACTCTCTTTTCTACACACAACTTGTTTTGAGTAACAATGATTTGAGTTTGAGTTTTGACCTTTGCACATTTTGGTTTTCTTTTGGGGAAAAAATGTCCAGTCAGGGTTTGTCTAAACACTGATATGTCAGGCCTTCATTAAATTAGATATCATGTAAGTTTCATTTTGTTAGTGTTGTCCACATGTAGTTTGACCCTTTTGTGTAAACTTGAGTTATTGAAGGTTATTTTTTCTTTGTTGTTCTGAAAGGTCGATAATATGAGAAAGTTAATGGGTGTCATAACCGAGTCTGAGCGTGGATGCGACAGGGCATTATTTTCTTAAAAAACGTTTTTGATGAACATTCTGACATTCACCAATGTTGTCTTGTTCGAGATTTGTTTATAGGGAAGAACAGCATTAAAGATTTAACCGAACAAGATTTAACATTTAGCTTAAGTCAATACAATACTGGTTTGTTTGATGCAAGAGACAAGACGGGACCAGTTGCCTGCCGAGTGAGAAAACAGCATTATTTAGTCGCCTGCTAAAGAGCAGAGGAAACACCTATGGGTCAAACTGCGACCTTTACGTCAACCCAAAAACTTTACTGGCTCTGTTCTAAGACCTGGCCAAGTGAACAAACCCTTGAAGTTAGCGCTTCCTTCTTTCACATGGTCATAAAATCCCACGATCAAATCTTTGATTTCCTCTGAAGGCCGTTTCCCAGCCTTCTGGCATCCGTTACTCAGCATGCAGTTTTATTTTCCCCATTGCTTTGCCAGAATCGATACAGCTCCAGTGTGCATCCACTTCACTTTCTATCCGCAGTGGTAATTAGTCATTCCACTCTGCTTTTGTCATGATTAAAGATACAAGAAGTGGAAATATTTGCGTCCCGGTATGCTCACTGAGCTTTCCTTTGATTTCAGTTTGTTAAGCAGTTTAGCTACTTTTGATAACATTTGCTAGTTACCAGGGTTCTGCAGAATTGCACAGTGAAACCCTGTGTAAAGCCGAATGTTGTTTATCTGGAATGGAACTAGAAAAGCCTCACCATAAACCTTGCTTAGGTGAGGGACTGAAACAGGAATTGATAATAGTCTTGGCATTTGATGAATGGTGATATTTTTGGGCATCAAAAGAGCTGAGAGCGCAAGCAGTTTGCCTCGCTTCTCCTGCACAAAAATCTTCAAGTGTTGACCAACATGTCTGGCACACAGGTAATTCTGTGAAGATATATTATTGCTAGTTCTCTTGTTGCTTTGTTTATTGTCTGTGCAGAGAATAATTAATGCATATTCTGTAAGAATTTTACCTCGGTTTACATGTCCACAGTTAAAATGTTGTATATTAGCTTAGTATCAGCTTTTTCTTTATCTGCTAGCAAAGTCGCAGTTAGTTAACTAGCCAAAAAATGTGTTTTAAAACAAAACATCTATTAAATGAGTTCTAAATAAGTTATATTTATAATTTCCTACCTTGCTGCACATGGCATTAAGCATGACTATAATGGGATTTATCTCCGAGTATTGACACTTTTAAATTCTCAAATGTTTCTGAAGTATAAACCCTATGAACATGAATACTAGCTAAATAATGAGCAAATGCCTCTAGAATTCACCAGCAAGAGTTAAAGGTGCATATTCAGCTGGATGGGTGTACGTTCCCCACAAAACATTCCTTCTGTCTGTGTTGTTTAATAACTGTCGAGTGTTTTGCAAGACGAAATAAGCTGAATTAAAACAATAAGGCAATGTAGAACAACAGTGTTGGTGATGGTGTCTTATTGTTATTGCTCTGTGGTTGAAGCGTCTGTATGAATCTGGAATTTGCCAGAATAATAATTATGTGAAATGCTGGCTGACCCGGATTCTGATTGGTGGGCACAGTGCCCAGGAAAGGCTGGATTGGGTGGAGCTGCCCACATCCTGTGGAGTGTTGCCCTAGACTCTCTCTTCCAAAACCCATTCACACACTCCAGTTTCTCTTTTTGTTGTCCTCCTCGGCTCTTTCTGACACCGGTCAGACACTGATGTTGATTGGAGATGAGTACTGTGTACAGGGTAGTTTTGGGGGGTGGGGGTAGATTTGAGAGGGTTATTCTAAGTTTAAAGACATAAATATGGTCCAAACTCAATTCAGGCGTTAGTGTTCAGTGGTCTGGATTTCTGTAGCAGACTGTGGTGAGGAGAAACTATTTTAAACTTGTTTTTAAACTCCTGCTTGTACTTTCACTTCATGGCCTGCTAACGTCATTTGGAAATCTTTCCCAGACATGTTTTTGTCTTTTTTTTAAACAGGGAGATCAGAGACTCGGTGAAGGTCAATAATCAAACAAATTCTTACTGTCAGTCTCACAAAAATGTGTTACTTTAAGGGCCTGAGTCCACCAAACACTGGCAGCGGCTGCCTTCAGCGGGGAAAAAAACTTTTTTGCAGAGCTCAGAGTGCTTCAAGTTAAAATCTGTTCAACTTTTTTGAGCAGTGCTGCACTCGTCAATGTCACTTCTCTCTCGCTAGCCAGTCAAAATCGAGGAAGGGGCAGGGCTTGCACAGTCAAGAACTCACTACAAATCCTGGCATATCTGAAGCAGCTGGAGTAGATTTCATACACCCAGTCTCTTCTCGAAGATATGTGAGAATTAGGGATGTCACGATTATAGATTTTGATGGCACGATTACTGTCTGGGAAATAATCACGGTTTCACGATTATCACGATTATTTCACAATGTAGACAATCACATTCTTTAGAGGTTTTTACCTTTTATTTACTGCTGTCTTTTTTTTAAAAAGACACAAAAACCATAAACAAACAATACTGTTCATAAATGGAACATAAACAAATGGTTAATGCCTTTTGGAACATAAATAATAATGTAAACAGTGATGCATCATAGTGAAAACAAAAATAAACAAAGTTTTTCTTTAGAATTAAATTTAGCTTCTTACACTTCTTTATCCGTTCGGTATCCATCAGAATATAGAATAACATTTCTTGATAAATACATTTTCTGTATTTCTTATTGATTACACTATAACATAAAATTGAAGTAAAAAAAATCTGAGTAATTGAAAATTAAGAAATGCTGAAGTTTTTGGTCATTTTGAACCAATTTGGCCTATAAAATGAGCTGCTTTTGGCCTTTCTGGAGGAGAAACGCTAACTACATTTCCCACAACCCCCTGCGCGCCCTTTGGCGCCGCGTCACAATAAAGCGTTGAGCGCGCATTACGGAATAAACTATGGAAAATCCATGGGAAAGTCTCAATAAACGGCTTTATTGTAGAATGCTGGTTGTTGTGGTTATTTATCAACTACATATGCGTTTTGTCTGTAATAAAGGGGACGTTTAAACTGAGCGTTTTAGCGAGTAATGGCGTTATCGCGGGTGCTCGCGCGCTCACAAACAGGGCGCGTGTTTACATTGCAAAAACGTAATTTATGGGGTTTTACGTGTTTACTTCTGTTTTGTGCACGGAATATCTCACGAATACTTTCACACACTGAGGGATCAGGTCTTGTCTTGATCATTCCTCTAAAAACATAGTGCATCATTAATAAGCGTCGTGTGAAACACAAGCGGCGCATGCACTAGAGAGTGAAATGAGTTAAACCAAGCTTCGATTCTGGAAAAATTGCCTCAACCATTTTTTGTAAAAGAATTATTCAAATAATCGTTTCAGCTCTATGTGTGTGTGTTAGTGTGTCTTCTCTGTCTTCCTCCTCCTCCTCCTCCTGCTGCTGCTGACTATCCGGGTGCATTCTCGAGTTACGATGCATCTAAGAATTGATTTGTATTCTCTGTATGGCAGACTTCAATCGCTTCTTTGGTGGAAATAAAGGGTTTTCAGTTTTTTCCTCTGCCATTGTTTAGCGTGGTCAAGTGAGCTGTCATTCGCTGATTGTACAGTCTGTGTTTCTAGCACAAGTGCAACCCTGGTGGTGAAACGTTTTCGTTCCGGGCGAGTCCCGCCAATCTGTTGATAGCACTGTTATAATCTACGTTTTTAAGAGCGCCAACAGAAACACGGTGTTGAGGAGCCTTTACGATTAATTAGCCGTGCCGTTTTAAAGCGCGGTTAATTGCGAAACCGGTTAATCGTGACATCCCTAGTGAGAATGTACTTCAAACGCTGCCACTAATGCTAAGATGCGATTTCTCTCCATCTTGTCGGCTAAACTAACGATCTCAAAGAAACACGTTGAAATAGGAACGAATGCAGAAGTGCTCAGTGGCGCTTTTCGTAACTTGGCAACAACGAGCGTTGAGAGAAAGCGTTCTGGGAATGAGGTTTTGAATGCTCTCAACCGACCAAACGCGTTTGCTGGACACAGACCCTAATAATTGCTTGTCGATTATAGTGCTGGGCAATATGACCTCAAATAAATATGATTAATTAGACATTTTATTTTCATTACAATCAGTGAAAGATTACTTTGTTTCAGGTTTTTTTGTTTATATTTTGCCCTCATAGTTTAATGACAAGGTTTGCACTATAAAAACACTTGAGTATTAAAATATATTTTCTAATGAAAGAGTGCTATTTTATGTTATTATGTTTTCAGAGGATAGTACATGAACACACACTGGAGATTGGATTAAGATTAGTTTTTTTTTTAATGATGAAAGTTTAATACAAATTGAAATAATCGTTGTGGGCAAGATTGGGTCGGTAAAAGGTTCTGAATGTCGGCTTCGATTCATTGCCCAGCCATAGTCCATTATCTGCTTTCTTGTGTGATTTGTCTGGCAGCCCGTATATGGGGTGCTTATGGTGCTAACTGACCCTTTTGGCCCCGTCTTGTTTCAGCTGCTCCAGATTTCTACCCCCCTCCTGCTGACTCGTCCTGACTCACCTCTGCTCAAGTTAATTTTGTGGAGTTTCTGTGAGCAGTGAGAGTGTAAAACAGCAGGATCTTAATCAAAGTCTGCACACAAGTGCCAGGGTTCATTAGTTAAAATCTGTATCCCAAAACCACCTTTCATAGTGCACCATGCTCTCGTGAATAATCTAGTGCAGGGGTTTCCGACTAGTTCTGTCCCAGAGACCACCATTGAGACCAAGCAGTAGTCTACTGCCCACTGTGTGTGGTGGGGGGCGTTAAAGTTTTTTTTTTTTTTTAATTATGCATTAAATTCATTATTCATAAATTTGCATCTTAAAGGTGACTCTAAGTTATGGTAGTGTTGGGTTAGTGAAGCAAAGCTCTTCAGACACTTAAGTTGAAGTTCTGCTATTTTAGGGTTGATGATTGTGTTCAGCTCAGAGGCGGTGAGGTCAGTCCGTCATGTCAGCTTGCTGTTATTGGCTGAGAGCCAGGTGTCAAAGTGGGCTTTGGGTCTTTCCATAGAAAAAAGCTGAGAAAAGGGGTTTTGTTATTTTTGTTGAAGCTGGCATGGGGCGCTCAGTAGCCTGTGTTATCTTTATAAAAATGATCTTAATAAAAGTTGTGATAACCAGTTGACGTCTCTGCACTTGCTTTGTGTTGGACAATATGTACGATGTCAGAACGATGTTTTATATTTTAGATTAATGTTATGGGATAATTGGTGAATTTGGCGTATTGATGTACGGTAGCTCGATACATCGTTACACCCCTCCTCCTGATCATGTTATATCAATAAATTGTATCCTCCCTTTTGACCCTGTTGTGCGTTGTTGAGTTTTTTTGTCGCTTTATTTCACTCTTTTTTTGTTTATATCTCAGAGACTATACAGCTCTGTTTGCTCTGTTTATGTTTGCAAGCCAAGTTGTGTAATGGTCGTTCTAAGATTAACTCTTTGGTGTTAGGAGCCTTCATTGATGATTTATGTTTATTTTGAGAATCTTCCGTCTTCCAGTCTGATATGGTTAACACAGGTTTCACGCTACATAGAAGCCTTTGAGTTAGAAGAAGAAATTCACTTTGTAAATCTGCTCCAACAACAGTAGGCGGCGGCATTAAACACCTGTAAAAACTGGTAACGCTGGTTCCAAACTAGACATGGTTCATCAAGAAAAACCACAAAAACAATAGCTTAGGTAATGACTATAGTGTGAGGGACTGACTGCGCACCACCTCGTGCAGTGTTGCAAAGCTCCTGAAAATTATGCTGTTTTTATTTAAGCCACATTTCACACTGATGTTTTTCAAAATTGGCAAATCGTTAAAAAGATCACTTTGAAGCTCATACTGGTGCAACACTTTATTAAACTTTTGTTATGCCTTTTGTTCTGATGGCTACTAAGGGTGGGAAATTAATCAAAAATAATGCTGTTAATCATAACATCTAATTGATACTGTATTTTTTCCTTAAAACATATGAATGATTGATGTCATGTGACTGCACGCCGTACCATCTCTCACTATATCTGTGTATGTTTCTTTCACTTATTGTAAAATCACAAAGTTATGCACCACACTCTTATTAGAAAATAACCCGACTTTAATACTTTAATAATTGATGTGCAATTAATTGTGTTATTAAGGTCATATCTACTTCTAGTTTAAAGTTTATATTTTATATTCTGCTTCTAGTTTGAAGTGTATATTTTCATGTTCTATTGATATATTGCCTATTCTATGTGCCTTATTTGTTCCTTGTTCTTTGTGCTTTGCACTGTTTAAACTGGAGCCACGTCGTCTCGTCCCTCTGTATTCATGACAAAGTTTCTTTTGACTTGGATATCACCCAGCCCTAGCGTCTACCAGTGAGCAGACGTTTTTTGCAGATTGGTACACAGAATATTTGTGTTTGAAACAAGTGACAGTTTTACCAGGAGATAATGCTTCTGATTTGTCGAGCCAGTGTGTATTGGGAATATTGGCTTGACCTCTTAATGATGTTCACTCTGATATCCGATCTTATTCACCAGTGTTGGATCAGTCCCTAATGTTGTTTTCATACAGACACATAAGGAAACAACTATAAGTATTTGGCCTGGCTTTTACAGGTTCTTCCTTTCTCCTCTTTACCCAGCTGAAAATGATGCAGTGCTTGGAAAAGTGTGACACAGTTCGCCTTTCTGGAAGAACTAGAAACCTTGCTGTTGTTAAACCCCTTGAGCCTCCTCAGGTGCTTTTCTAGCACGCAGGTGTTTTCACGAACACTGAAGAGGGTCTCAAAACCTTTCTCTCTTAGGCTCAGTGCTGTAGAACACAGGATACTCAATATCAGCTGCTCAGTGAAAGTGCATCTCATATATATATATACACACACAGAGGTGGAAAGAGTACTGAAAAGTTATACTCAAGTACAAGTACTGTTACATTGGTTAAAATGTACTCAATTACAAGTAAAAGTACTGGTGTTAAAAAAATACTTGAGTAAAAGTACAAAGTTCTCTTCTCAAAAACTACTCAGAGTACTAATTACTTTTTAACCGATGGACGTTTTATTGCGCTGTCAATAGCAGGCATTCGATTCGATTCACCAGTATAAAATATCTACATTCAAAGCACATTTCTCAGATGAACAAGGTATAGAAAGGCAATTTGTTTTGTAAATAAATGTAGATATAAAACAAAAATGTTTTTGAACATGCATAGAACAGTTAAAACTTTTCCCAATACACTGCGAACAACAGGCAGGTGTCTTAAACTCTTAGACATAACAGCATTTCTATCACACTTCACTTTCTGAACCTTTTGTTCAGTTTCAGCAAGAGCTGGTTTTCTAAATTAACAGAGTCTATCCGGCTTCGTTTGGCTCCATTTTGGCTTCTTTGTCTCCAAATCTTCAGTCTATAAATTAGTTTGTACTCCACTGTGTAGTACCTCCAGACACCTGTGCCTGCTGCTGCAGCGGAGTTTATTCTTTGCTTACGTCATAGATTAATTGGCGCGGTCGCGATTGCACAGCCTTATTGGCTGCAAAGATGCAGATGAAAGGTTTGAATATTAATTCAAATTGTGGGCGTACTCAGTAGCAACTTTTGATTTTATAAGTAGCGAAGTAGATTACATGGTGTAAATTGTACTCAAGTACGAGTAAAATTACACACTTGAAAAACTACTCATAAAAGTACAAGTACCCAAAAAATCTACTTAATTACAGTAACGTGAGTATTTGTAATTTGTTACTTCCACCCCGTGTATATATATAGTGTATGTGTATATATGTATATACACATGTGTATGTGTATATGCACATATGTATGTATATATATATATATATATATGATAAAGTGAATGATAAAGTGTTTATGAGCAAATTCAACAATGATGTTTTTTTGCAATTACAAGATACAAAGAATATTAAAAATGCGCTCCTTTCACATGGATAAAGGCAATGACTCTTTGCTCCAGACATTTTTTTAAAAGGTTTTGTGTTTTGCAAGGTATTATAAATAAACATTTGCAGATAAGGTGCATAGGTTCATTTTTGAAAAACAATGTGCAATGAGCCAGTTAGTAGCATATCGGTTTGGGAGTTCACCCCATGATCAGAAGGTCGCTGGTTTAAATCCCGAACCAGTGAAGGCACCACTGAGATCCTCATCTGCAAGGTACCGTCCCCAAGCCGCTGCTCCCCGGGGGCTGCCCATATCAGCTGCCCACTTCTCCTTCATGGATGGGTCAAATGCAGAGGTCACATTTCTTTGTGGCACACTGTTTGCTGTGCTGTGTTCACAACAACAATTAGTCACTCACTTTCATTGCTAGGAATATTAATTTAACTCCCTGTATTCAGTAATGACATAACCATGCATTCATATGTGTGTTTGTTTGAAAATGGTAGGTTTGTTTGTTTGAAGAATGGTAACCATGACCAAGCTCAAATTGGTTTCCTTGATTTTTGAGAGGACTTGTCATACTTATATCACTCGCATCTTAAACGTGCAGCTTAGACTTTGATGCTTTAGATGCTTTGGCTATTTATAGCGTCTCAAACTGGTTTGTTTGTTGACTCACAGCAACTAAAATTTACAAGAAGTGTCATTACAGAGACTTTGTACACGGGTCAGGGAGATGCGGGTGTAATGTGAAAAATGTATTTGTTGACTAATGGTTGGAATTTTGGCCAACAGACCCTAAACTAAAATCTGACAAGATGCAAACGAATCAGCAAGTGAACATTTAATGCATTGTACAGTATTATTCCAAGTAAATGAAATTTTTGTTCACTTTTATGAAATATTAGTTACTGCCAGAATAAGTGTATATCTGTGATTCTGAACCTCTTCCTGCTTTCGCAGTGTCGTCACACATGTAGGAGTAAAAGTCAAAAGTAAAGGAAGCTGTGTTTCTAATGGGAAGAATGTGGGTCTGCCCTAAATGTGTCTTTCACTTGTAGATGGAACTTATTTCCTTGTGTTTGAGTGTATGTGGTAATGCTGTACAGCCAAACCGGTATAGGACAGTATATTTTTAAGTGTGATAAGTTTAATAAATGTGAAAATATTAAAAACTATTCAGTTCAGTTTTATTTGTGTTGCAGATTTTACTACTGACATTGTCGCAAAGCACAAAAACTAAGCAGGCGTGCCATTTTTCATCACAAAAGGCAGGTTTATCCCCAATAAACCTGAGTTGGGTAGAGTTGGAAATTTGTCCCCAAAATTAGTTTAGGTAACACACATATTTCTTTCGATGGAATATTTTTATTGACATCCTGTTGGAAATTTTATAATGCAGGATAAGTGAAGGATTTGAATTTGAGCTCTATGTATTGGCAGGTTTGTATTGTTTATATGCTCAACTATTAAAGCTGGGATATTTGTTTTGTAGTGAAACGGTGCGTGTTTATGTGATTTTAAAGTAACTGAAGAAAATACACACACGTGACAACACATGGCAGCACTGGGAAGAGTATTAACACAGTTTTAACAAAATAATTCAAATAATTGTCATGGTCATGATTATGCCAGAAAGAGTGTGAGAATGTCGGTTTTGGTTAATTTTCGATTAATTGACCGGCCCTAAAAATATCATTCAAATCGTGTCCCGATCCAGAGAGCACATTTCCTCGACATGTTCCACATCTGAATCGATGAAGTTGCTCATCCGTCACCCTGGCGAGCCGTGCTTTGCACACGCGTGTTTGTTTCGCTCAGTCTGACGCGCGTTCGTGCCAGCAGTGGGAAATATTTTCTCTGGCTTATTGCACACCGGCTCAGTTTGAGCTGAGTCGACTTCCAGCTCGCAGTCACTCGGCCTCTTAGAGCAGTTCTAATGCTAATGACAAACAGGGATCTTTTGTAAACCGTGCATTTTTAAGCACTGATGTGTCACGCCCCAGAAACACTGCAGCTGCAAAAACATTCACGTAAGGGTGGGCACACACACTCACACACGCACGTTTACTTCACTATACTTTTGGGGACATTCCATAGACGTAATGTTAACTGTAACCTCGCCCTAACCCTCATCTCACCCCTTTACAACTGGCATTGTCAAAAAAGCACAAAAACTAAACAGGGGTGGCATTTTTCATCAGGTCCATCCCCAGTGTGCAGGCGTAGAGGCAAAATTTTGTCCCCAAAACTAGTTTGGGTCACACACACATCTCTTTCGATGGTATATTTTTATTGACATCCTAATAGAAATTTTATCATGCCGTTTGAAGGAAACCTAATGGAATTAACTTAAAGCTAATAGATACAACTCGTCTATTCACACTAGGACCACCAGATATTTTCCTAATATTTTTTAGCACTTGGTTTACACAAAGGTAAAGCACAAACATGCATTTTAACTTCACCGTACTTTGGGGTCTCTTTCAGTTTTCTCAAATTCATTTGAATACGAACATTGTCTTAGAAAAGAACAAATGGGAACGCCACTCGTCACCCCCAAAAGGTGGTTCACACAAACACACACACACACACACCCCTACATGCTGTTATTTTACATACATGGGGTGGGCAGTTAGAAAACTACAACACTGTACCTGACCAAAATCAGAAACATGATGCATATTACTATATTCAGCATTTCAGGTGCAGGTGACTAGTTATATTGGCAGGTGACTAGTTGGATTATAATTAACCAAGAAAATAATAATAATAATAACAATAATGTCAAAAAATTCTGTCTAATCTTGATTTTTAAAGAAAATGTGAATGCACCCCACAACTGTGTTGCTAATTCTAATCTATATGTTTTGTGGCCGTTAGTCATTGTTATAGAAGTAGTTGTGTAACATCAACATTTCCAATAGAAGCGTTATTCAGTTTATTTTAATGAATCTCTGCTTTGAGTGTTAAACATTTTTCAAATGTTAAAGGAGCACCCAATGAAGCTGCATTGGCTCTGATTGGTTCCTCTGCACCTGTGTGTGTTTGCGAGTGTGTGTGCGTGCGCGTGTGTGGGTGTGTGTGTGTGTTGTGGCGTTTCCGAACACAGGGCTGCTGTGTGAGTGCCTCAGATGTGTCTTTGTGTGGTCGTGAACAGAGCCGTCCTTTGGTTTGCAAACACACTCATTCACAGTTTGCGATCAAACGCTCCCAAGGAGTTCATGCAGACTTTGTTTACTGATTAAAATATAAAAGATGCCGTTTTGCACTTTGGCAGGAACACAGCATGGGTTTATTTATATATATATATATATACATGTTTGTATTTTTGTGATCAGTAACATCCAGTTGCGTAATCATTCTTATTTTAGTAGGAACAGCTTTTTAACAGAGTTGAGAAATGTTCGAATGTGTTTTTATGCTTTATTTTTGCGAATGAGAGCTTGGAAGTTTTCGTGACTCTGGTCTCCAATAGGTCAGTTAACAGCTTTGTCTGTGTTTATCCTGCCTGGCAGTTAACAGTGGCTTTCCTGTTTACCCAACACTCTGTGTGTGTGTGTGTGTGTGTGTGTGTGTGTGCGCGCGCGCGCGCGCGTGTGTGCCGGGTATTTATCGCATTGTGGGGACCTTTTTGTCCCCTAAAATCACTTTTATCTGTTTTTTTGGGGCTTTGTGGGGACATTTGAGAGGTCCCCATGAGGAGAAATGACTTTATAGAAAATGTGCTTGTTTTATTTGAGAAACTAAAAGAGTTAAAAGATGTGCGTTAGGATTAGAATTAGGTGTAGGTGTAAAATTATATACATCTAGTCATTATGGGAGTCTATGGAAAGACCTCACAAAGATAGTAATACAAACACTGTGTGTGTGTGTGTGTGTGTGTGTGGGTGGGTGTGACAGTCAGTGCGAGAGCGTTCCACACAGAACAAACAACTTTTATAATAAACATTTTCCACTCTGGAATTTCCTTGGGTAAAACTGATATTTGTACGACTGTTTCATTGCAGCAGCAGCAGCAGCAGCAGCAGCAGCAGGAGATTAATACCTGCAGAGTGAGAAATTGTTCAGGATTCCGGCTCTTTTCAGGAAATATCTCTAGCTTAGACAGCTCTCCCTTCCTCGCTGCACACTTCGATCATTTCCTTCAACAAGCACCATGACAATGTAATGTCGGCCCCTCATTTTTCAGGCTTTTGTAGAACAAGTTCCAAACAAGAGTTCCTGATGTCTGGAGGACTGTCGAGATTTTGGAGTCTCGAGTAAAGATTAAACTGCGATTGCAAAGACAGAGAGTGGGTTAGGGATGCACGATATGGGAATTGTTGGCCGATGCCAGAATCCAATGTTTTTCATGCGTATATCTGCCGATGCCGATAAATGAGGAGCTCAGAATCGAGCGTGTAAAGACAAGTTATTTTTCTTGCCAAAGTTCCACTGCACACTCAGAATTTTGGCATTAAAATAGCACAATAACTTTGGCATTTCTAACACAGCACCATGTCAAGCGAGCGTGAAAGCAGAGTCGAGCAAGGGCAGAGCATATCGAGTGTAGTGCACAACATTTTAAGAAGAAGTCACTTTCCACCCTTTATAGTGTGCCAAGTCAAATGCTGCGCCATGTTTACTAGCCGTTAAGCTACAACCCCAGTTATATTTTCTGAGATGCATACTACCGCATAGAAATGTATGATAAAGGCTCGGGACGCATCCCATGTACAAGCTCACGTTGGCTAATTGAGGCAAACATGCAATTTAGTTAGTTTAAAAAAATCGTTCATGTAGTCAGAGTTGAGCGCGTAAAGACACAAGATTTTGCTTGTGAACGCTCCACTGCGTGCTCAGAATTTTGACACAAAATAACGCCATTACTTTGACAGAAGTGGGCCGTATAACATTCCACCTCAGACTTTGGACATGCC
Source organism: Distichodus sexfasciatus (assembly GCA_032718565.1). Taxonomy (NCBI): domain Eukaryota; kingdom Metazoa; phylum Chordata; class Actinopteri; order Characiformes; family Distichodontidae; genus Distichodus; species Distichodus sexfasciatus. Next base: position 675,410 of record JAVGVS010000217.1, on the reverse strand, counting down.
TGGAATAAGAGCTACCTTTCCAACATACAATAAATGCATCATCAAATACTTGCTGGAAATATCAGGCAAATCTAAGCTTCGGTCCGATGTAGACGACTCAGCAATTATCGACCGATTCCGATATGATTCCGATATCATCGTGCATCCCTAACGTGGATCTCTCGGTCTTCATTTATAGATTCTTTAAGGGGTATAAGGGTGCAATTCCGATTCAATTTGGTGTCAGTATTTTTTTGTTTTTTGTACCAAACAGAAGGCAGAGCTAAAGATGTTATGTTTTGCGTTGGGTGTGAACAGAATGGCCAAGATTAGGAATAAGTATATAAGAAGGACAGCTCATATTGGACGATTTGGGAACAAAGTCAACGAGGTGAGATTGAGGAAGTGAGTGATTATTTGTCATTGTGAACACAGCACAGCAAACAGTGCACCACAACCAAATGTGACCTCTGCATTTGACCCATCCATTTAGGAGCAGTGGGCAGCTAACAATCGCCCGGGGAGCAGTGCTTGGGGACGGTACCTTTCTCATGAGCACCTCAGTGGTAACTTTACCCTGGATTCGAACCTGCGACCTTCTGATCCGTTACGCCACCAACTGCCCCAAGATTATGGATGTGGTAAGAGAGGACATACGGGTGGCTGTCGTGAAAGAGGACGAAATATTTTTTCCGATTCTGTAATGTTAGAGAGGAACCAAAAGGAAAAAATAAATATTGAACAAGTGCATTTTTGTTATCAAATAATTTATTCTGTATCCAGATGAAGACCAAATGTGACCCTCCACGGCAAAACCAGTCGCTTGTTGCAAATTTTCAAAATTGAGTTATGATGTTTTCATGAAAGGGCATAAATCAACCTTCAAAACGATACCTATATCGAATGAATCGGACGACATATGACTGAGATATCAACATTCAAAGGAGTCGGGTTGCTCCTGTCACGCCAAGTGTGAAACGGAAAAATCTGCCTTTGAAGTTGACTATCAACGTAGCACTCACAGACGCTTGGTGCGGTCGTGGCTACGTTTGCATTTACGGTAGCCTACGCTGCATTCACAGCCACACGGATAGCCTACCTGCGTTAGGTTAACTGAACTCGGGAGACCAAGATGGATTCCGGAGAAATATCTTCACGCTAGTCAACCAGTGGATTTACCATAAATATTGAAGTAGAGCGGTCAAAACAGAAACTTTTAACATTCTGCTGGAATTGAATTCCTCTCTCAAGAAAGTCACGTTTTTAGGATGGAAAGGGTAAGTTTTTCAGCGAAATTTATTCACAGCAGTACAGTATAGACCTTCCACTGTTTCAAAACACAAACACAAAAAACAAAAAATCCAAAATTTTACTCCATGCAACATAAACGCTCGTTTTCCTCGGAAACCTCCGTTGCGACAAGCGACTGGTTTTGCCGTGGAGGGTCACAAATTAATAAAGACGTGTTTCTGTTTGGCACTAATCTTATTTTTATTCACAGTACTAAGGCATAGAATGTCTCTGCATAATAACAATCTGCAAGTCAATAAAGTAAGACACTGTTTTTACTATTTCTAGTAGTTATATCTGCACAGTTACATGAAGCTAAAACTAATAATAATACAAAATTAAGGTCAAATAGCTCAGAGAGAAGACAGTGTGCGATAGAACAAATAAATAAATAAACAATACAAGTAAGTATCGTCTTTTTATTTCACATTTGCCATGTGATGGAGATTATGGCTCCCAAAAAAAGCATTTGGCTCCTAAATGTTTTGGGTTTAGAAGCCAGTGGCTCCTAATTTTTTTCTTTTGTCTGTAGCCCTGTGTATTGAGAGCCTCATTTTGTTTGACTGCTTCTAGAGCTCACATCAAAGAGCTTGCGAACCGAAATCCACATGTTGAGGATGACCTCTTGAGAACAAGTACCCAAATTCCTCCTCCTCCTCCTCCTC